>JAJONW010009012.1:0-69659 GCA_029582385.1 Solanum tarijense
GATGAACCTCCGATAATATCCTGCCAGCCCAAGGAAACTGCGCACCTGTTTCACATTTCTAGGCGCAGGCCATTGTTGTATGGCTGAGATCTTTAATGAATCCACACTAAGACCTTGTATAGAAATTACATGGCCGAGGTAATCAACTCTCGTTTGACCAAACTGACACTTACTCCTTTTGGCGACTAACTGGTGTTGTCGTAACAAATTTAGAACTGTTTGCAAGTGCAACAAATGTTCTTCCCAAGTGGGACTATAAATCAGTATATCATCAAAGAAAACCAGAACAAAACGACGCAGATACATCCTAAATACCTCGTTCATAGTCGCTTGAAAAGTGGATGGGACATTAGATAACCCAAATGGCATTACCAAGAACTCATAATGTCCTTGATGTGTTCGAAATGCTGTTTTCTCCACATCTTCTGGTCTGACTCGAATTTGGTGGTATCCAGCCAACAAGTCAAGTTTAGAAAAATACATGGCCCCGTGAAGCTCATCGAATAACTCATCAACTGCTGGTATGGGAAATCTGTCCCGAATTGTGACTGCATTTAGTGCCCTGTAGTCCACGCAAAACCTCCACGTTCAATCTTTTTTTCGGACTAACAACACCGGTGAGGAGAAAGGGCTTGTACTGGCCCGAATCACCCCTTCTTTGAGCATTTCAGTGACCATTTCTTCCATTACTTGCTTTTGGAAGTAGGGGTATCTGTACGGCTTAACATTCACTGGATTGGTTCCTGGCACCAAATGTATCGCATGATCAAGAACTCGCGATGGGGGCAGGCCTTGGGGCTTCTGAAAGACATCAACAAAAGATTCCAAGATAGCCTGAAGGGTCGGATTGACCTGCTCATCATGAGTCGACACAGTTGAAACTATTTGCAAACAATAGTATTCCGAGATTGCATCAGTTGCTTTGTCTCGTCGGAGGCTATGCAATTGGATAGGCTTAGCACTAGTTGGTTCTAATCCTTTCCAAATATTAGTAGTTCCCTGGTAACTAAATTCAAATGTGCGTTCTCCAAAATTCGTGATCACCCTTCCTAACGTAGAAAGCCAAGATGCCCCGAGGACCACATCAGCCCCATGTAATGATAATACATACAAGTCAAGTGTGAGCCTACATTCTTGAATTATGAGGGGAACTTGTTGCACAACCCCTTCGCACCTGAGTCGTTGGCCACTTCCCACTACTACAACAAAACTAGAAATGGAAACAATTGGAAGCTGCAGGAAACTTACCATCCATGCTTGGATGAAATTATGGTCACTACCTCCATCCACCAAGACCTGAACCGGGGATCCATTGACAGGACCAAGGAATCGGAGTGTGGAAGAAGAATGCCCACCGGCCAAAGCATGATAAGAAATAGCAGAATGTTCTTGTACCTCCAAACACTGTAATTCTTCAACCAATATATCGTTAGTGACGAACGACTCCGGTAATATTGGTTCACTATCGGTCTCATTAGTGAGGAGTAACAGCTGGGGTGGTGATTTGCATTTATGTCCAACTGTATACTTTTCCTCACAATAGTAGCATAGTCCACGCTCACGACGACTCTGAATTTCAGCATGTGATAGGCATTTCAATTGAGGGCGCGCAACAGCGCGATTCAAGTTGTTGTTGGTCACTATCGTAGAAGAGTTTTGGTAGGATGAGGAGACATTTAGGTTAGGTAGTAAAGGCGCACCCTTATTTGCCAAAGCCGGTCGGATGGGTCCTTTCTCAACCTGGATCCGTCGCTCTTGTATATGAGCCTGCTTAAGGGCCTCATCAAACGTTTTTGGCTCATGACTCAGTACCGAGTTTTTAATGTCCTCTCTCAGTCCAGAGATAAAGAGGCGAAGCATAAGTCTATAAGAAATATCATCAGTCTCATTTGCGATGACTTCAAATCCTCCTTGCAGATCTGAGACAGTGGTAATTTGTCGGAGTTTTGCCAATCTTCCCTCTGCCGACTCCAGACCCTTCTGCTTGAACCAGATTCGCACTTTCTCAGCAAAATGTGGCCAGTCAACTAGTTGTTTGTTCCTAAACAACCATCTGTACCATTCCAGTGCTTCGCAATCGAGATAAAACGATGCCATAGTCAGCCTTTGATCTTCTTCAATTCTATAAAAGTCAAAGTATCGCTCCGCTTGGAATATCCAAGCCTCTGAGTTGTCCCCGCGAAATCGACCCAATTCCACCGAAGCAGGTTTGTGCCTGGGTATAGTGGCTGCCGGCATGTGTTCCAGTCAAGCTATCTCCATGGTCGGTTCATGACGATGTGTCCCCATCGGAACTTTGGTGGAAACCACCTCCATCAGTATATTTCGGATCTCAGTGATTTCTTTAGAGAAGGAATCCTTCACTTCCTTAATTGAATCATCCACGTGAGCCTTGAGTATTTTGTGGTCCTCCATGAGTGACCTCTGGATGAAAGCACCAATGCGACAAACCGAATAACAATTTGCAAATAAAGTTAGCTTGTATTACAACGACAACTGAAATACAAGATCAAGAAGGCAAAATCAATGGAACAGTAACAAGGAAAGAAGAAATTAAGGAGATGAGAAAAACACAGAACAGGGAGATGAGATAACAAGACTCAAATTACAAATCCTAATTTAATCCTAATCTTCTTTTGCTATTTATGAAATCTAGTACTTCACGAGCCACACGTTCTTGCCCCTTGCCCACGTTCTCATCGTTTAGTTCCCACTATGAAGTCAGTTAGCCTTGTTGAAGGGGTTCTCACGCGCTTACTTCTTTTCAAGACCCCACTCTCCTGCTGAGTGTGTTTCTCCACGGTGGCTGCTGATGTGTCCTCCAAGTCAGCTTGTGGGGTCACAACATACATGCATAGAAGAACATAAATAATTAGATCAACATTGAAAGGAACCCGTGACAATTGAATATAAACCCTAATTTTATTGGGGAATCTACATTTATAAAATTGGGGATTTTAGAAACCCTACGGAGGAAGAATCTTCATAAGTGAAGATTACCATACCTAGTAGTTCAAATCCCTCAAGTAAATAGTGAATTGGAGACTTTATCTTGAAACCCTAGACTACTTTTTCTTTCTTAGGCAGAGAAATATTTGAGAGGTTGACCTTGATCAACTATTGGAAATTTAAGAGAGTGAATCGAATTGTGTGCTTTGGGGGTAAAAATGTATGTATAGGGTCTAGCGTAGAGGCTAAAACGACATAATATTGGGTTGAAATAATTAGGAAAGACCCAAAATCCCCTTTAAAAAAATATCTGAACTTCATCGACGGTTGGACCTATAGTCTGTAGGTCCAACTGCAAACCTTTCTGGTCAACCATCGGTGGGGTTCAGAGACTCACGATTGGGCACCCAACGATAGTACCAATGTACAGTCTGTGGGTCCACTTATGGTTTGTGCATTCCAACCTTAGGTCCCAAATTTGATCCTCAAAACATCATTAAGTTTTGAACTCACCTACGAGACCTACCTATGACTCGTACATTGAACGACAGATTGTCCTGGTGAATCGTAAAAAAAGTAGTGGGAGTTGACATTCTAAGTCATTTGAACTTGCCAATGATGGTTCCCACTTGCGGTCTGTGATTATACCTATAGACCATCGGTGGTTCCGTCGATATTGCACCAGATCTAGAAATCTGTAATTTTTCTTTCTTTTTCAATCTGAGGTATTACCACATCTCCGCCTTGGAAACATTCATCCTCGAATGGAACTGAAGATATCATAAGGAGGGTAGGAACCAAATCTAGTAGCCCAAATGAATGCAATCACATAAATACAAACATCCGAGGAGGAAACATCAACTCCAAGCTAAATCATGTTCAAAACACCATTTCAAAAGGTCTATACCAACACATACTCAAATGCACACAAACATGAAGAAATGAATCAAGATAACTAGCTCTACAAGAACATGCATAAATGAGAAATCATGGGAATATCGAAGACACATGAAACCAAAAGAGTACACCATGATGAACTAAATACCATTAGCTAGAGTAGAAAAAGAGGGAAATAGATAAGGATATCAGGATATCATATCGGCCTCGGCCTCCCAAGAAGCACCCTCAACTAACTAATTCCTCTAAAGAACCTTTACATAAGAAATCTCTTTATTTCTCAACTTCCAAACTTACCGGTCAAAATTTCAACCGGAACCTCGTCTTAAGAAAGGCTATCCTTTATGTCATGACCCTCCAATGATACTATTGATGTCAAATCACCAACACATTTCTTCAACAAGGAGACATGGAAAACTAGATGCACTGATGCCAAGTCATTAGCTAATTAGGGTTCATACTCAATTATAACAATACGTCTCAAAATATGATACGGGTCCACATAACAGGGAATAAGCTTCCCTTTCTTTCAAAATCTCATTACACCCTTCATAGGTTACATTTTCAAATAGACCCAATCATTCACATAAAACTGGAGATCTCTTCTTCTAATATCGGCATAGGATTTTTGCCAACTTTGAGCTATTTTCAACCTTTCTCTAATAAGACGAACTTTCTCCATAGCCTCTTATACAAACTAGAGACCTACAAATGCAACTTAACCCATTTCAAACCAGCCTATAGGATATCTAAACTTCCTACCATATAGAAACTCAAATGGAGCCATACCAATTCTTGAGTGATAGTTATTATTGTACACAAATTCAATCAAAGGCAAATGATCATTCCAACTACCCTTGAAGTCGATTAAAAAGTTCTCAACATATCTTTTAAAGTTTAGATAGTATGCTCTGCTTGCCCATCGGTTTGCGAATGAAAGGCCATACTAAGATTAACACGAATATAATGCCCCATTTTGAAAGATTACCAAAACTAAGAATTGAATTAGGTTCCATGATCAGAGATAATGTATAAGAGCACTCTTTGCAACCTAACCATTTCCCTCAAATACAACTTAGAATAATCATCCGCCGAATAATAAACCTTGAAGGGAATGAAATGAGCCTATTTCGTCATGCGATCTGTTATAACTCAACTTGAGTCAAGTTGTCACCGCGTGTGGGGTTAACCAACAATGAAGTCCATATTCAAATCTTCCCACTTTCAAGCAGGAATTCTAATATCTTGGGAAAAACCTCCGGACTTCTGATGCTCAACTTTCACTTGTTGATAATTAGTACATTTAACCAATAATTCCGCAATATCCTTCTTTATCCTATCCTATCTATAGACCTCCCGCAAGTCATGTTACAGCTTAGTGGCTCCCTTGTGAATGGAATATCAAGAACTATGGGCTTGTGATATGATTTTCATTATCAAGTCACCTACATTAGGAATACACAACCAACCCTGATATAGAAGTACTTTATCTCCCCCTTGGGAGAAACCCTCAACGGATTTCCTAAGCACCGCTTCCTTGAACTCAATCAAGATCGGTTCAAGATCTTGTTTTACTTTCACTTCCCACAAAAAAAATAATTTTGAACCATTATGGACCATAACACCGCCTTTGGTAGAGTAAACCAACCGAACACCTAATAGGGCCAATATATAAATATCTCAAACTAACTCTTTCTTACTATCCTTAACATGAGCAACACAACCCATTGTCAATCGACTAAGAGATTCCACCACCACATTCACTTTGCCGGGGAGATAGAGAACACTCATGTCATAGTCATTTAATAACTCAAGCCACATTCTTTGGTGAAAATTTGATCCTTTTATTTAAACACCTATTGAAAACTTTTTTAGTCGTTAAATACATCAACATGAACACCATCTAAGTAATGCCTCCAAATCTTTAAAGGAAACACAACTGTCGCTAGTTCTAAATCATGGGTAGGGTATTTCTTTTCGTGCACCATAAGTTCCCTTGAGACATAGGCAATCACTTTTCCATTTTTCATAAGCATGCATCCTAACAAAATTCATGAAGCATCATAATAAACAACAAACCCATCAGTTCCTTCTAGTAAAGTCTACACCGGAGCAGAAGTAAGTCTATCCTTCAATTCCTGAAAACTCTTCTTACAAGCTTTTGACAATAAGAATTTTTGACTTTCTTTTAGGTCAATGGAGAGGCAATCGAAAAAAACCCATCCACAAACCTTCTATAAGAACCGGCTAAAACCAAGAAACTTCTAATATCCCAAGAGGATAGAGGTCTAGGAAAATTTTTAATCGCATTCATCTTCTTAGGATCTACCTGAATACCCTTTCTGAAAATAATATGACCATGAAACACCATAGATCATAGCCAAAATTAGCACTTACTAAATTTTGCAAAGAGTTGTTGGTTCTTGAGGACTTGCAACACAATCCTTAAATGATTGGTGTCCACGTCTTCACTTCTTGAAGGGATCAATATATCATCAATAAACACAATCACGAACATATCAAGTTATTGTCTAAACGCCATTTTCATAAAATCCGTAAATGCGCTCGAAGCATTAGTCAAGCCAAAGGACATCACCAAAAACATAGAATGGCCATATCAAGTTCACAAAGCCATTTTCAGAATATCATCTTCTTTCACCTTCAATTGGTGATAACTCGACCAGAAGTCAATCGTAGAGAAGCAACATGCTTCTAGTTGATCAAACAAGTCATCTAACCTTGGAAGAAATTCAAGTGAATGTAATCGATACACATACGAAGTGAACCATCTTCCTTTTGAACAAACAAAATTGGAGCACCCCATGGAGAGATACTTGGTTGGATGAAACCCTTATCAAAAAAATTGTTCAATTTCTCTTTTATTTCCTTAAGTTCTACTAAAGTAGTTCTAACGAGGAATAGAGATACACTGCGTATATGGGAGAAGGTCAATATTGTAGTATATTTCCTTGTCGGGAGGAACACCGGGTAGATCATCAGGAAACACTTTCAGAAACTCATTAACAATGAAAACTGACTCAAGAGTAAGGGTTTCAGAATCCATATCTCTCACCCTTACTAGATGATATGTACAACCTTTAGAAATCATATTCCTAGCATTAAGACAAGAAACAAACAAACCTTTTGGCATAGAATTTCCCCCTTTCACTCTAGGATTGACTCATTTGAAAACTGAAACTTGACCAGTCGGATCTTGAAATCAATAAGAACAATAAGAATACAACCAGTCTATACCAAGGATAACATCAAAATCTAGTATATCAAGCTCTATAAAATCAACATGACTGACTCTATGGGATAAGAAGATGAGACAATTTCTATCGACTTTATTAGCCACAATAGCTTCACTAATAAGAGTAGAGACAGAAAAAGGTTTAACAACACATTCGAAAGAATATCAAACCTCATAGTAGCATATGGCATCACAAAAGACAAAGTAGCGCTGGGATTAAGCAAAGCATATACATCAAGATGAAATGCATAGCGGTAACCACATCGAGAGAACTGTCTTGCTCATGACGAGTCTAGAATGCATAAAACTCTTTTTGCTTCTGAATCTCACTAGAATCAGACGAAGTATTAGGTTGAACCCTTCGACAATTATCTCCTTCATTCTTAGCCATTTAGGGACAATCCCTTATCTTATGTTCCGTCTAGCCACAACCAAAGCATGCATTAGAACCCGCTAAATATCTACCCTCATGCTTTCTTCCATATTTAGCACATGTAGAAAATGAAGATCCACTACCATTTGCTCCTTGATTTTTAGGGTTAGGCAACCTATATTTTTTTAATATATGAGGAGCATTAGAGCAGCTTTGACTGGAAAACCTTTGTCAGAACTAAGAACGATCTTGCCCTTCGGATCTTGAATATGAAAGGTCACCATCACCGATCCTTTCCTTCTTTGTCTCTCTAGATATTTCCTTAATTTTCTCCTCTTCTATTTGTTGATCATGCACCATTAGATAAGAAGTGTCCATGTCATTGATGAGCATGTAAGTACAACATTCTTTGACTACCATCTCGGACACTCGCGAAACGAACTTACTCTTCTTTTCCCTAGGATCTTCAACGATAGTATGAGAATACCTAGAAATTTGTGTGAACCTCATAGCGTATTACTTCACACTCATGCTTCCTTGACGAAGGTTAAACTCAAGTACCTTTGCCTCCCTCATCTCAAGTGGAAAGAACTTATCAAGAAAAGTAACCTTAAACTTTTCCCAATCAAGAGAACATGTATCAACCACTCTCTCTTCTTTCCATTAATTGAACGAAACTTGAGAAATACCCTTAGTTGATAAGCGAGCAATTTTCCCTTTTCCACCAGCGTCAATCCCATGATTATCAACACTTTGTACAATTCATCAATGAACTCTTGAGAATCTTCCTCAACCTTGGAACCATGAAATTTCGAAGGATTCATTCTGGTGAAGTCCCTCACTCTAGATGTAGTTGTACCCACATTTGGGTTCACGGGGACCACAATCTCTCTATTGTCTTGAGTCATCATGGATTGGGCCTATACTTTAAAAAGAACCATAAACTCTTTATTAGTCACTTGCTCGACCAGAATTTGAGGAGGAGCTTCTCGTTCCACATTCTCATTCACATTCCTTGTACTATATGCTCTTTGAGGGGCCATACCCTGAAAAACATCCGATAGGGATTAGGAGAAGGAAACATAGAGTTACACTCTCTCACACGACTTTAGAATAATGAAAGATGTAGGGCTTCCTAGTAATCTTATAGCTTCTTATTCATAAATGTCACGCACTTCACACTCATAAAAAAGACTCTACACAATGTGGCTTAGAGACTTTCCTAGGACTTTTCTAAACCTTGTGCTCTAAATATCAAGTTTGTTACAACCCAAAGTACACCCTAGACGTGACACGGCGACCTCGAGAGTCCCTACAAAGGCCATATAGCATACATCATACAAGATAATAGAATTGAAAGAGTACAAAAGAATTTTTTTTATATTAAAGAGTTTGTACAAAGTAGCGGAAGTGTTATATATTCACAAAGTCATCTATTACATCAAAGAGTGATTGAGACGTAACCCATACATCACATACAATATTCAAAAAGTAATGACAACAAGCAATAAAGGGTTTGGTCCTCAGAACATGAGGACTTACAAATCTTTGAAGCTATAAAGGTGATAACCATCCACGAAGATGCAGAATAGGAGCATCGGACCCTACATTTGTGAAACAATGAAGGCAAGAGTATGTGTTAGTACATAAAATATACCAAGTATGATAGAAATGCAAAAGCGTTATAAAACTCAAGCTAAAAGGACTTTTCATGGCATGCAATGACCAAATTAAATCATAAGATAAAGGTCAGAAAACATAATAATGATCACGGTGAATGCAAGTAAAAATCATCTTTAAAACACATCCGAGATACTTCTAGAAGTAACCTTAGTTCATTATTGTGGGAAGTAGCAATTAACTGACATATAAACCATGTGAACTATAACATAGAATTCGGTGTCTATCCCACACCGTAATGAGATGTTCTTACTTGCCAAGGTAAGAATCATAAACTTCTAGCTTAAGTGGATCTACTAGGTAATGTCTATCTAAGACAAACGTATGCTGTCATATAGTTTATGGGACATGGGTAATCGCCACTTTTCCACTCGGTTCAAAGCATGAATCCCAAGAAAAAGTCAATAATCTTAACTTGTCTTATCATTAAGACATATGAGTAATCTCCGCTTGTCTTATCATCCAGGGAAGGTACACAAAGAAGCCAATCCAAGCTAAATTTTTTTAGAATAGTTCATAAATCTTGAGTTAATGTTTAGTTGAGAAAACATTTCAACACTAAGACTCCTTTAGGTGAGAAAACCTTTTCACATTCATTTATTGAGTAGTATGTGAGAAATCCTTTCACAACAACAAAAACAACATTGATGCTTCACTCTAAAAGCAACTTAAATCATTTTCATAAATTTTATAAGGAGCATGCATATCTTCATAATTTCTTCGTACATAAATCAAACCCACACTTTTATCATCATAGCCTAGAAAACATGGGTTATGCATGGTTCATGGGATTCAACTTACATGCAAGAAATTACTTCAATTGATGCATAAAAAGACATAAATTAATCAATTGGATCAACATTGAAAGGACTCCATGAAATTGAATAAAAATCCGAATTTGATTGGTGAATCTACCTTTACAAAATTGGGAATTTTAGGAACCCTATGGAGGAATGATCTCCATAGGTGAAGACTATCATACCTTGGTGTTCAAAGCCCTAAAGAAAATGGAGAATTGGAGATTTTATCTTGAAACCCTAGACTTCTTATTCTTCCCTAGAGAGAGAAATATTTGGGAGGATGAACTTAATCAATTTTTGGGAATTTAAGAGAGTGAATTGAATTGGATGATTTGGGGGGTAAAAATGTTTATATAAGGCCTAGAGTACAGAGTAAAACAACATAGTATCGGGTTAAAAAATCATGAAAAGACCCATAAGCCTCTTTTAGAAAACTAACGAACTCCATCGACGGTTGGGCTTACGATCCATTGGTCCAACTATGGACTGTCTTGGTCAAAAGTCGATGGGGTTAAGAGACTACACTTTTGGAACCCCAATGACGGGACCAATGTTGGGTTTATGGGTCCACTTATAGATCATAAGTCCCAATCACAGGTCCTAAATAACTATATTGAATGAGAGATCCTCCTGGTGAACCCTAAAAAGAGTACTAGACTTGACATTCTAACTCATTTGAGCTTTTCATCGACGGTTCCCACCAACGCTCGGTGGTTCGACCTATAGGTTGTCAGTGGTTCCGTCGGTACTGGCCCGGACCTTGGAAACTTGCAACTTTTGCTTCTTTTTGAATCTGAGGTGTTACAGATAAATATGGATATAAATAGATACATAGATTGTAACAGCTTGGATTTGAAGAAAAGGAAAATTTGAGGGTTTTCTAGAAATTAGTGTCTGCACCTACGGAACCACCGATGGACCGTAGGTCGACCTATGGGCAGTAGGTGGGAATCGTCGATGGCAAATTGAATAAATTTTACAGTATCAACTCCTAGTACCCTTATTATGATTGACAGGACAATCCATCATTCAATGTACAAATCGTAGGTAGGTCTTGTAGGTGAGTCCGAGACATAGTGAAATTTTGAGGGTCAATGTTAGGACCTATGTTGGCATGTACGATCCGTAAGTGGACTAACGGACCGTATATTGTAACAATCGAAGAGAGTCCAAATGTATGGTCCCAGAATCCCATCAACGATTAGACAAGACGGTCCGTGGTTGGACTACGAAATGTAAGTCCAACCATTGGTCAAGGTCTGACATTTATTTTTTCGGGCTTTTTGGTCTTTTCCCTAATCATTTTAACCCTATACTACATTGTTTAACTTCTACCCTAAGCCCTATATAATAATTTTTAAACCCAAAATAACCCAATTCAATTCACTCTACTAAATTCCTAAGAGTTGATCAAGTTCATCCTCTCAAATATTTCTCTCTCTAAGAAAGACGAAGAAGAAGAAGGGCTAGGGTTCCATTCAAGTCTCAACCCTACAAGAAAAAGGGTTTTAGCGAGGGGAAATTTGGTCGCTAAAAGTTCAAATCCAGTTGTTATAGGTCAATTACGACAGAAAAAATCATGATGTTACTGGTCGCTAAAGGCTCTGTCATTAAAGTTACACGACTAGAACATCCAGTCGTTAGAGACCCTTTGGTAATGGTAACCAATCCGTTCATTATACATCCTTTAGCAACCAAATTACCCCCTTGGTAGTTAAAAATTCAATAACGACAACTAATTTTTTCATTAATTGTAACTTACTCTTGATATTAATGGTTTTAATGGAAAAACAAATTCTTTGTTAATGCCTAATTTAAACATATATAATTAGTTGAGAAATTATATTTTCCTTGGTGTTATAAAATTGAAATGATTATTTCATATTTTTTCTTATAAATACACATTCGAACACAAATAATAGTCAATACTAATAAAACATCACTGTTAATAAGAAATGACTTAAACATTATAATACTTTGAATTGTAACTCATGTATAACTGAAAAAAGTTTTAAAGAATACTTAGCAAAACAAATCATGTTCTTCTTGCAATTTAATTTGTGCTTCAACCTGCTCCGCATTACTTTCTCAACTAGTATTTAGATATCGAGACCTGAAAGAGAATAGATATTTCAGATGAGAATATTTTGTTCACATACTTGTTAACTGTACATATAGGTTACATGAATAAACTTAAGATATATCTAGCTACGCGATCTGTAGAACAAGAGTGGTGATCAACATAAAGATCTTAATTAATATAAAAATGCTAGTAGAGGGTTGAAAAACTCTACAATGAAAAAGCTTTATGTTTTTGAATCGTGTAACTAATAGAAGCTATAAAATATACCATATGAAACAACAAATACTAAAGTGTGAACTTATAGAAAAATGTGCATATAATGACACATCACTATAAGTAAACATAAAAAAAATTGTGATGTTTAGAGAACCAGAAAATGTAAACAATTAAAAAAAATAACCTAAGTCTGCAAGATGGAAAAAAGTTAGAACCATCAAAAGATCATTGTAGCGACAAAATGAAAATCACTGTTTTGCTAGCTTGTATGTCACGATGGATAATGAAAGTATGTGAACCTTCATGAAGGGTATAGCAACTCTTTAACAATGCCATAATTATGTGAAGTCCTTGCTTCCAGCTGACTGCGTCTGTATTAGCATATTCTGATTCAAAAAAACTTGAGTCAGTATTAACTACTAAACATCATTCTTCTGCTCAAAAACCGGAAAGGTCAAAAAGATTCAAAAAGTAAAGAGTCTGATTTTTCTATGACCACTATTAGAAAAATTGCTTGCCTGTAGGATTATTTTATATTCGGGCTCAGAATTTCAAATTGCTTCTGCTGATATGTTTTACACTTTTGAAGTGAAAATCCTCAAATGTCGTCAAATAAGGTTTCAATATTTCAGGGTTACCAAAGTTCTTGAGAAATACAAAGAGTTTCGATAACATATTGTAAAAAATGGAACAAGCACCAGATGCATCCAATTGTGGCTATCTAAGGTTGATGATACTGGAATGAACACAATAGGTAGGGTATGCGTCCTAGCTAAGGAAAACAAACTAACTGGTTTCTTTTTATGTGCCTAAGCCTTGGTGAACACAATTACATAATACATGTATGATACTAAACATACTAGCCTAAACACCAAAGTTATTAAAAAAGAATGACTTGTAAAAAAATAGCCGCAAGTTTATTATTGGATGTCAAAACAAAATATAAATGTTAGGACCAATCAATAGAGTTCAAGGTACATTTGAAATTACAGTTTCTTAAGTAACTAAAGTCTAATGCACAAGAACATAGAACACTATCATGACAATCTCTAGTGTCATAGTATAGTTTTGAGGACTAGTTATCTCATACTTAGTCTGATACTAAATTTAAACTATAGGTAAATAATGTGTGACTACATTAATTAGTGTTAGATTCAATGTTTATGCGGTAAATAAGAGAAATAACTTGTAGTTAAATTTTCAAGACAAATGAAACTAATAGAGAAGTAGAACTAACGAACAATTAATTTAACTTTAGCCAAATACATGCATTAAGTCCTGTTGTGTTACCATCAATTTTAATGTTCAAAGAACAATAAAGTAGGATCCTGGTATGATTAGGTGGAATATTGAACACCTATGCTCTCCCTCGAGATTCAGTACATTAAAGTCAAAAACAAAGCGGAAGTATACGAGTCATACAAAAATAAGGTATGTGAATGTCTATAGAATAACAAGAGGAAAAACATATGAGGCAACAATGTAGACACAAAATAGTGATTCCTATTTGCATAAAATATTTTTCTGGATAAACCAATTGCTTCCAAACTTATCTTGAAAAATTACTAAACTAATAAGCGGATACAATAGTTTTTTGGTTTCTTAAGAGGTTATGGAAGAGCAATGTAGCCACTGGAAGGTCGCAGCCCACATATCCTCCTAAAGTAGTTGTGTTGGGGAATGGATGAGAGGTCAAAGGAAAAGATATTAGATTCAGAGAAGATGGTCAACTATATTTGTGGACCTGATGATTATCGAGATGGGCCACACATGATGGAAGAATTTGTAAATCCTCAAATTAGAGAAAGGCTGGAAAGGGGTTAACCCGGCCAGTCAAGAACCCAAAAGTTGACCATGGAACTCTCCATGGACCCCGAGATGGGCCGTTAAGGGGACCACGGTCCATTAAGAATCCCATGGTAAGTTCTAGAACTTACCCTAGGCAGGTGTCACTCACACGCACGCCCACAAGACACTTGATGAGGTTGACGGACCGTCAAATGGGTCATCAAGTAGCCTAATTAGAAGGGGTTTCTCCCTTAGTAACTGTTAAGGGCCCCAAACATCTAAACGGTCTATGAAGCTTCACACGGACTGTAAAGTCGTCTGTGAAGGAGACTTATCAGACTTAGAAGTTAGGGTCAACTTTAAACGATCACATCTATTAGCACATATTGAATTAAGTGGCACGTGACCTATCAAATTAACAATCTTTGAGTCCTCTTTCCAACTCCATTAAGTTTGCCTAATGCCTAGCTCGGAGTAAAACTTTATGCTCAAAATAGTGAAGCCCTATCGGGCAGAGTTTCTTCACAATCCTCTAGACAGGCCATGGCGGTCTAGGACGACCCGTGAAGGGCTCCTTGAATTCATTTCATTAGCTTTTAAGTCATGGTCTTTTAGGTCTTTTTCCAATTGTTTTAACACAATCTTACCTCATTTTACCTTTTACCCAAAGCCCTATACAGTGATTTTTACACCTAAAATTATCCAATTCAATTCATTGTCTCAAATTCCGAAAAGAAGAACAAGTCCATCCTCTCAAATATTTCTCTCTCTAAACTGGAAGAACAAGGCTAGGGTTTCAAGTCAAGTGCCAAATTTCACCATTGATTTCAAGATTTTGGAATAAAGGTATGATAGTATTCACCTATGGATTCATTTCCTCCATATGGTTCCTAAATTCTCCTATTTTCACAAGGTAGAATCTCTAAAGGAAGTTAGAGTTTTTATTCAATCTCATGGGTTCTTTTCAATAATGATATTAGTAATTGATTTATGTCTTTTTATGCATGAATTGAAGAAATTCTATGTTTCTATAATGAATCCCGATGAACCCATATGGAATCCATGCTTTCCAGAATTTGATCAGATGATAAAGCTTTTGAATCATAAAAGATTAGTTCATGAAGATATCCATGTTCTTTATGAAATTGATGACAAATGATTTAATTAGCTTTGAGAGTTAAGCATGAATGGTTTTTATGTTGTTGTTGTTGTGAAAGGATATTTCACATACACATGAAAGCATGATTGTGAAAGGGTTTTCTCAAATAAAGGATTCTCAGAGTTGAAAGGTTTTCTCGACTAAACTGTTAATCAAGATTTAGGAGCTATTCTAATGAAACCTAACTTGGATTGGCTACTTGATGTCCCTTTCCATGGATCATAAGGCAAGCGATGATTACCCATGCCTCTTAATGATAAGACAGGTTAAGATAATGACTATTCCGTGGGATTTACGCTTATCACCGAAAGGATAGTGATATCGAAGCTCTCCAGTAGCTTGAGACCGTGTTTCTAGTAGCAATCTCATTATCCCATACCTATGTACCACCATAGGATAATTGTCTTAAATAGACATTAGCTAGTGGATCCACGTAAGCTAGAAGTTCATGGTATTACCCTGGCAAGTAGGACACCCCTTTTAATTGTGGGGTAGACACCGAATTCCATGTTAATAGGTCACATGGTCTTAATGTCGATTAAAGGTAAATCACCCTAAGACTGAACTAAGGTTACTTCTAGAAGTATCTCACAAATATTTTAAATATGATAGCTTGCATTGGCCATGTTTTATGATTATGTTTTTAAAACCTTTTATCTCATGAATTTTCTTGGTCATTGCATGTCACGAAAAGGTCTTTGTCACATGATTTCATACTTTTATGCATTCCTATCATACTTGATACATTCTTTTTACTAACACATACTCTTGCCTACATTATTTCCCAAATGTAGGGTCTGACGCTCCAATTCTGCATCCTCATGGCTAGTCATCACTCTAGTAGTTTCGTGAAGTGGTGAGTCCTTATGTTCTGAGGAAAAAACCTTTTATTTCTTATTGTCTTTACTTTTGAGATATTGTATGTGATTATGGGTTATGTCCTGATCACTCTTGATGTAATGAATTGCTTTTGAGACTATGTAGACCTCCGCTTCATTTTTGACAAACTCTTTATGTTACAAACTGTCATTTAAACTCATTAGATTCTATTATCTTGTTTATGCATACTAAGTGGCTTGTCTAGGGCCTCTAGGGGTCTTATACGTCATGTCACGTCTAAAGTCTACTTTGGGTCGTGACAGAAGTGGACTATGGTAAGGAGACGTATCAATAATCTACTTTCAGTTAACGAAACTTACACAAATATTAATCCCATTAGCATATTCAAATATACTATACCTACATTTACATCTATGATGAGGGGTTGTAATAATATTTATTCATTTTATGTTTTTTCCCTTCACTAGATGGAGAGAATAGTCCTGGTTACCAGAATCAATTGTGAAAAAGGTTGCTGAACAATGAAAAGGGAAAGTAAAAAAAGTTACACTTCTTGGATAATATGTAAATAACTATAATGATTAATTTGGAGTTGAATCTTTGGTTGAAGCAACAGTCAGTTGGCAACTTAATTATAGACTTTCCATCATGTGTAAAGTAAAATATGTCATTCTAGAGTTTGTTGATCTCCTAGATAGACTTACAAAAAAATTTCCTTAAATGTTGTTAATATATACTTACTTCCACATATGCTAATGTTTCTAGATGATTTGTTGTGTGTAATATGGAACATGTACAATATCTACAAAAGCATTCATCTGCTAACACAGTCAGGCAATAGTGCATCGCTTGAAAGAATGCATTGTGGATACACTCACAAAGCATACTTAGATCTTGTAAAGAAGATACGTGATATAATACCTAACATGAACATAAGAAACGACATCGTATGTGGTTTCTGTCTGGAAATGGAAGCGATTCACAATAACTCTGGGCCTCGTAAACACTCTCATATAATTCATGATTTTTGAGGAGTATCAACACAATCCTCAAATGCTCAATATGATCATCCTTAATCCGTGAGCAAATAAAAATATCATCGATAAGCACAATCACAAATATATCAAGATATTACTTAAACACCCAATTCATCAAATCGATAAACGTCGTCGAGGCATTAGTCAAACGAAAATGTATTACTAATAACTCATAATAACCATACCGAGTTCAAAAATATATCTTCGGAGTGTCATTCTCTTTCCCTCTTAATTTGTGATAACCTTACCAAAGGTCAATCTTGGAGAAGTAGCTCTCTCTTTAGAGTTGATCAACCAATTCATTTATCCTTGGAGTATGATACTTATTCTTAGTGGAAACTTTATCCAATTGTCAATAATCCATACATATTCAGAGAGAATTGTCCTTCTTCCGAACAAACAATACTAGAGCACCCAATGGAGAGATACTCGGTTTCATAAAACCATTATCCAATAAATCCTTTAGTTGTTCCTTTAACTGGTTTAGTTCTGTCAGGGTCATGTGGTAAGGAGGAATAGAAGTAGGTTGTGTATCTGGGAGAAAGTCAATACTGAAGTCTATTCCCCTTTAGGGATGAATATCGATAAGATCATCTTTAAACACTTTTAGACACTCATTTGCAATCGGAACTGACTCAAGAGTTGGATTTTAGAATCTATATCCCTAACCCTAAAAAGATGATAAATACAACGCTTTGAAATCATTTTCCTAGCTTTTAAGTAAGATATGAACTGACATTTAAGAACATAATTTCCCCCTTTCCAAGACATGACAGGTTCATTCAGAACCTTGAAAATGACAAATCAGGTCCTACCATTTATAGAAGCTTGTTATGCATGAAGTCGATCCATCACAAGAATAAAATCAAAATCTAACATATCAAGCTCTACAAGATCAACATGAGTTACTCTATGAGAGATGAAAATAGGATAATTTCTATAAACTCTTGTAGCCACTATAGAATCACCAATGGAAATAGAGACATGGAAGGGATTACATAGGTTTTCAGGACAAACATAAAATCTCATGGCCATATAAGGTACCAAACGACAAGGTAGCACCCAAATCAAGTAAATCATAAACATCAAGATAAAAGACTTTCAACATACTAATCACCACATTCGGAGAATCCTCATTATCTTTTTGAGTCTGAAGAGCATACAATCTATTTTGATTTGGACCACCCAAACCGAAACCACTATGTTTAACTTTCCTACAATCCCTTTCCATAGTACCAAGCAATGAGAAATCTCTCATATGGTGACCATTTTTTTAAAATTTAAAGCAATCATCTGTACCGGCCAAACACTTGACATCATGTTTCTTTCCACAAATAGTACAAGCGGGGATAAAAGATCAATTACGACCATTTCCTCATTGAGGCTTAGCGTTCGACACCCTATGTTTGTTGAACTTTGAGGTCGGACCATTAGAAGAACCTTGACCGGAAAACTATTTTCAGAACTTAGGATGACCTTGTCCACAAGACTTACAATGAGAAGATTCACCATCACAGATCCTTGATCTCTTGGACTCTTTTGCCCTTTCTTTTAGATTTTTCTCTTCAATTTGTTTGGAATGTATCATCAAACGAGATATATTAATCTCCTTAATCAACATGGTTGTAGGAAACTCCTTGATAACCAAGTCGGAAACACCCGACAGAAACTTACTAATCTTTGCCTAGAGTTGACAACCATAGTTGGAGCATACTTGGTCAATTGAATGAACTTTAAAGCATACTCCTTCACACTCATTTTGCCTTGACGGAGATTAATGAACTCAAGAACTTTCGCTCCTCTCATTTCAAGAGGAAATAAATGATTAGGAAAAGCTCCCTTAAATTTCTCCCAATCTAGAGTACCCACATCAATATCCCTCTCACTATCACATTGTTCAAACTGCACTTGAGCAACACCCTTTATTTGATAAGCGGCCAACTCGACCTTTTCAACTGTAGACAATCCCATAATTCCCACTATCATATACATATCATAAATGAATTCTTGAGGATTCTCATCATACTTAGCCCCATGAAACTCCTCATCATACTTAGCCCCATGAAACTCCGAAGGATTCATCCCCGTGAAGCCGCTTATCCACATTTGGGTTCACTAGATTAATGGCCTCTCTATTGTCTTTCGTAGTCATAGCTTGAGTCAACATATTAAAAATGACTCAAAATTCAACATTATTCAGTTGCTCAGCAAAAAGGTCAGCTAGAACTAAGGAACCTCGGGTTCCACATTTTCACTACCCGCATTCATTCTCACGTAAGCTCTTTGACGGGCCATTTCTTGAAAACGATCGAATAAGATTTAGGAGTAGGATCTTTAAAGAGATAGGCTCTATTAGAAGATGTTAGAGTGATGAAAAAAGTGAAGTTCCTAAATGTTTTGTTGCCTCTGATTCATAAGTGTGGCACGCTTCACACTTATGAACAATACTCTACTCAACGCGGCTTGTAGAACATCCTAGGTCATTTCTAAAACATTACTCTGATACCAAGTTTGTCACGACTCAAAGTACACCCTAGATGTCAAATGTAAGAAAATATCCTGAGAGGCCCTACACAAGCACTTCACATACATATACACAACATAAGACACTTTTGTTTGTAGTTTTGACTTAAAATGGACTATACAGTTGATAAGGAGACTGCAGAGTATGCTAAGGATCATAATATCATAGGGAAAAGTCAAGAATCTCATATAATGGAAGAGTTTAACATAAAAGTGGAAATCTATCATTATCTTGACAAGCCATTCTATTACATGAAAAGGGTGGTCGAGACGTAACCCGTATACCACATACAAATTGTGAGAGTAAAGACACAAGAAAGCATAAAGGCTATTGGTCCTCAAAGTATGAAAATTCACAAAGTCTTCAAATCTCTAAGCAATCAACTAGCCACAAGTAGGAGGAGAAAGGTTGGCAGACCTTACATTAGTGAAACAATGTAGGCACAAGTATGCATTAGTATATTGAATGTACTAAGCATGAGGGTTATGCATAAAACATGAAACATTATCATAAGAGGACATAATCGAATATATGATATGCATGACCAAGCTAAAACATATATAGTAAGAACCTTTAAAGAAGAATGATAAGTCATGAATATGGTCAACCCATCTTACAATTATGGTTAAATATTCATAAAACCTTTAAGAAGAACTTAGTTCATTTTGTGGGATATTTAGTATTATCCACCATAGACAACATGAGCTATAATGTGGAATCTTGTGTCCTACATTCACACAAAAAAAAGATTTCCTTACATGACAAGGCAAGGACCTTAAACTTTAAGCTTAGGTGGATCCACTACCTACGTCACTTAATATAATCGTATAGGGGCACGTAGTTAAGGACAAGGACATTGCTACTACAGATCCCATCTCTACAAACGGGAGAGTCTCAATTTTAATATCCTCTCTAGTCTATGTATAAATCCCAATGGAATAGTCATTAAAATAAATATATTATAATCAATGGAAAATCACAATTTAGATACTAATCCAAGCTAAAATAATCATAGAATAGCTCTTTAAATCTTGAATCAAACATAACTGAAAAAACCTTTCACCAAACCATGATTCCTTATTATGTGAGAAAGTTCATTCACAATATCATTGATGCTAAACCTTATGCAATCTAGATCATAAGACATCCCTTTCCATAAATTAGTCATAACTTTCATGAAAACATCAATCATAGTTCCATAACTCCTTTATAAATTTAAACCCTTTTAGGGTTCATAGTCAAAATAATGTATCATGCATGGGTTCATAGGAAATTAATAGGAAAGCATGTAATTGAGTAAAAAAAATCGTAATAAGATCAAAATCAAATAATTGAATCAACACAATTATAACCCATGAAGAATTCAATGAAAACCTAAACAATTTAAGGAGATTGAATTGGAGAATTGGAGAATTCTTTTGGACTCAATGTGTCAATGGAACCCATTGATGAAACCCTACAAACCTTGATCTTGAATCCTTAAGAAATGGTGAAAAAGGAGACTTGATATCGAAACCATAGCTTCTTCTTACTTGATCATTAGAGAGAAAAGTTGAGAGGACATTGGGGATTATGGGGGAGTGAAGGTGCATGGCAGTTTTCTTGGAATAAATCTGTAATAGGGTCCCTTTTATATGCAAAATAGCATAGTATAGGTATTAGGTGCATAGGAAAGAGACCCAAATACCATTTTAACATAACTGTTGGACAACCTTATGATTGCGACCTACAGCTCGTAGGAATTCCCATGGACCGTACTGGTCAACCGTAGGTTGAGTTTCTGGGGCCTAAGAACTTAGGTAACTCCTACGACACTATTCTATAGACCGTCGAACTTTGTAAAATTTGTAGACTCCATCTATAGACCTCAACTTCTTAAACCAAAATTTTAGTATGTGTGGACCACTTTTACAGGTGCTTCCTACCACCCACAGAATACCCTAAGATCTATCAATTATATATGTAGGAATGAGGTCTTAGAGTAGATCTGTGAGACATTCCCACGAGTTAGTCCTATGACCTGTCAATCTTCATATGGCCCTTCTTGTCAGGTCATGGATTCAAAATCATAGACTTAAATTTCACTAATTCATCTCTGGGTTCTATGATTCACTTCCTATGGCCAGTAGGACTCTGTAGGTTTGACTCCTAGAACACTACATCATCCATCTTTTTGCAACTTGTTTCTCCTAACTCAACTTTCAAACTTCTGAGGTGCTACACTAAAAAAAGAAATAAGACAAGATCTATACACTCGATACACCAACAAGGACTCACCCATTAGTATAGAAACATGATGGGGACATATATTCATTCGAACATCAAATCTAATCCAGTAGCAAAAGAGGTAGAAACATACGAGATAGTATAACCGGAATCAAACAATATAGAGACGGGTTGATGGGAAACTAGGACAATACGTGTAATCACAACATCAGAAGTATTGTCATGTGGCCTCCCTTAAAAAGCATAACATTGTCCCTCTCAACCACCTCCAGCCTGAGTAGTTCCTCTATTTCCTCCTTACTAAGTTGTAGCACCCAAACCAGAAGTCTTACCAGTCTACCAACTGGCCTCTACCTCGACCCTTAGTCGGAGGGATAGAATCTCTTGCTTGAGCTGCTAAATAAGTATCTTGGGATCCAAAGTGAATCTACAGAGAACACTACCAAATCATATTACCTAGATCCCCACACCCAAAAAATACCTCGATGTAGATGAATGTTGGGATTATCTAGAGAAGCTAAAATTGAGACCTCAGTTAGAACCATATGACCATCGGAATGTCTGCCCACTCTCAGCTTTTGGATGGACGAATAAACAAGCCCACAATGGTGGAAATAGCTACAACCTCTGTCTAAACCTCTACCTCTAGATGAGGCACAAGAAAACTAACCATACGATCAGTCCCTCTTTGGATCCCCAAACTCCTCTATAACCATCAGCTCCACCTCATTGGCGGTACTCAAGATGGACCGGAAGGAAACCCTGTTATGGCCCAAAGTACACCCTAGATGTGACATGTCGTAAAGAACCCAGAGAGGCCCTACACAAGCCACTTGATATACATACAACACAATATAATGGACAAAAGTAGTGTAATTCATATCATGAAAGAGTTTCAACATAAAAGAGAAAAATTATAATAGTCTTGACAAGCCTTTCTACAACATCAAAAGAAGTGTCGGGAAATAATCCGTACACCACATACTCTATCTGGAAAGTAATGACATATGAATTCAATAAAGGTGACACAGTCCTTGGAGTATGAGAACTCACCAAGTTTTCAAATCTACCAAGTAATCCTCTAGCCACAAATGAGAGGAGAAAAATCGTCACACCCTACTTTCATGAAAAAGTATAGGAATAAGTATGCATTAGTACATGGAATGTATTAAGTAAGAGGGATATGCATAAAACGTGAAACATCAACATAAGGGGACATAATAAAAACTATGATATGCATGACAAGGACAAATCATAGTAAGACCTTTAAGGAAACATCATAAATCATAAACATGATCAATGCATCTTAAAATCATGAGTAAAGATTCATAAAATATTAGAAGTAGTTTTAGTTCATTTTGTGGGACATAAGCTTTAACTGATAATCGACCATGTGAGCTATAACATGGAATTCGATATAACTCCAATATCGAGAAATGAGAGTCTACTTGCCAAGGAATAACTCATTATCATATTTTATGTTATATATTGATCCACTAGCAAGGCAATTTAAGGCAAATCTACTGGGGTACGTAGTTTAGAACAAGAGGTTTCTACTAGAGACTACCTTCTTTAAGCCTCGACATCAAAGTTCTCTCGGTGCTAAGATAAATCCCAACTGAATAGTCATTTTCATAAATATATCATCATCCATGGAAAATAACAATTAACTTACCTATTCAAGCT
This sequence comes from Solanum tarijense, assembly GCA_029582385.1. Lineage (NCBI taxonomy): Eukaryota > Viridiplantae > Streptophyta > Magnoliopsida > Solanales > Solanaceae > Solanum > Solanum tarijense. The sequence goes on from JAJONW010009012.1 coordinate 23,512, forward strand.
AAATACTTTATAGAGTAGCTCATTAAATCTTGAACCAAGCATATGGGAGAAAACATTTCACCAAATCATGATTCCTTATTAAGTGAGAAAACCCTTCCACAATTTCCTTGATGATCATCTTAAAAAAACCTAGATTATAACCTTTCTTTTCATAAATCATGCATAAGTTCATGAAAACATAATTCATATATTCATATCTCTGATGTAAATTCATGTAAATTAGTGTTCATAGTCAAAATTATGATTAATTCATGAGTTCATGTGGAATTTAGTGGAAAGCATGTAATTAAGTAAAATCAAACATAATATGATCAAAATCAAACAACTAAATCCATATAATTTAAACCCATGAGGAATTGAATAAAATCCTAATCAAGTTAAGGAAATTGAATCAGAGAATTTAAGAAATCTTTTGGACACAATGGGTGAATGAAACCAATTGATCAACTCCATATATACCTTGATCTTGAAGCTCAAAACAATTGATAAAGAAAGAAGACTTGAACTTGAAAAACCCTAGAATCCTTTTAGAGCCTTGGAGAGAAAACCTTGAGAGGAAATATAGAGATTTTGGGGGAATAATGAAGAATGGGAAGATTTTAGGAGTAAAATACTTATAGGGTCCAATTTATAGGACAAACGACGTAGTATAGGTATTAGGTGCATTGGAAAAGACCAAAATAACCTTTAAAAGTAACTGCCAACTGACCCAACAGTTGCGACCTACGGGCCATACTGGTTAACCGAAGATTGAGTTACTAGGGCCTGAATCTTCTGCAAATCGTACGACTTCTCTCTACGGTCCATGAAAACTTTATAAGGTATGTAGACCCCAGAAGTAGACCTTATTTTTCAACTCAAAATTTACCAAGTGTGCGACCCTGTAACACCCCGGATTTGTTAAGGAAGACATTGTCTCCTTTAGCCAACTTGACGAAGTGAAGCTCTATCACCCAAGTGACTTGGCGATTCACCAAGTTCAACCACCATCGCCTAGTGGGCTGTCCCATCGACCAACTCACTGGAAAAAATTAGGTGAGCCAAGTTGGGGCACGCTGTTCCAGGCGTCGCCACGCCAAAGCTCCTTCCCCATCGCCTAGTGGTCTGCCTCTTGGGGGTGAGTTACTATAAATTTAGGTGAGCCAAGAGTTCACTTGGCGAGTTTCCAAGTGCCTCTCGGTGAGCTCCAGCATGAGGGTCTGCAGATTTTCCAGTAGGAGTCTTAAAGGTCTTTTCATATTTTCTTAATTCGATACTAAGTCGTTTTACCCTTAACCTAGAAAAGTATATAAGAATTCAATTCCAAAATTTACCCCAACTTAAATCATTCTCTCAAGAACCGAAAAGAAAACCCACGATCTTCCTCTCAATCTCTCTAGAACATGAAGAAGAAGAAAGAGTTCAAGCTAGGACCAAGGTCTAGTATTCAATCCTCAAGAATATGTGTGCTTTGTAATCAAGGTATGATGGCTTTTCATCCATGGAGTCCTTTCTTTCATGAAGCCCCATGATTTCCCAAATTTAGAAGAAGAATTTCCCAATTTTAGTTAGGGTTTCTTATAATGTTATAGGTTTTGATCCAATTAAGTGGATTATGATTGTTTATGATTGAATTGGTAGAATTACATGTTTTAGAATGAAATTACATGTACCCATGCCTATTCCATGTTTCTAACCTTGAATTGATGAAATTGGGTTTTATGCCTTGAAGGGAAACTTTATGGGTTTATATATCTCTTTATAGGATTGATGAATTATGATTAGAATTGCTTGAGATTGAAGCGTATATGATGAATATGATGTTAATTGCTTGAGAGGCAAGTGTAGATCATAATCCTGCGATGTAGTGCAATGATAGTAAAGCCTAGACTACGAATTATTGATTGTTGATGTTGTAGTATGGAAGGGATACTTCCTACAATTAATTGCTAAGCATGGTTGTATGAAAGTGAAAGGTTTACTCACATGAAGGATTCTAGGTTGAAAGGATCGCTCACCTAAAATGAATCTAGACTAAAATGCTAAATAATTGATGAGGCTAAAGACGACTACTCTTGACCTCCATATGTGAAAAATGTGTGGTGATTTCCCATACTCCTTAGAATTAAACAAGAGGTGATTCCCCACGTTCCTATTATGATAAGTGGACATGCAGGCGAGTACCCATGATCCTTATGAAATGATATGGTGGTGAGTACCTGTATCATATGATGTAATTATGGAGACGAGTACCCATGATCTGGAAGTAAATAAGGCAAGAGGCGCATACCCATTAGCCTTTATAAGTTAGGCAAAGAGACGAACCCCCATGTATTTAAAAGTAAGTATGTATAATGTGATTATGTTATGAAGATGATTAACTTGGACTGTTGCAAGATATACCTTCCATGATGCAAGCATGACTAGAGGCGGATGACCCAAGTCTTAACGGAGAATATGTTGAGGTAGCTTGAGAAGTATTCTTCCTTTACTACGTGAGTTATATGCATTGATTATGCTTGTGGTTATATTTCCTAACCTTCATGTTTATGTTGTTTATGTTAGCTATCACATTTAGTACATTTTTTTATTAACACATACTCTGGCCTACACTTCTTATAAAAATGTAGGGTCCGGCAACATTGATTGTCACACTCGTGGGTAGGTTCATAGTTGATCAAGGAGTGAATATTTGGTGAGTCCTCATATCATTTGAGGATTTGACCACCACTTTCCATTATGTCTTTCTATTATGTTTTGGACTATTATATGGGTTGTGTCCCAAGGATTCTATTGTTATATGGTTTGAGATAATTGTATTAGAATTCCGCTCGTTTTATGAAAGACTTTTATTATATTGAAATGTTTTAAATTTCCACACCTTTTTCTATTACTTTATGTTATGATATTCTAAGTGGCTTGTATGAGGCCTCTCAGGGTCTTGTACGCCTTATTACATCTAGGGGTTACTCCTGGGTCGTGCAAAACTTGGTAATCAGAGCACAAGGTTTAGAATGGTTCTAGGATGTCACAAGCCAGGTCTAGTAGAGTCTTGTTCATAAGTGTAAAGGGCACCACATCTATGAATAAGAGGCTATTAGATGTTTAGGAAACCTCAATTTTTCATTTCTCTAAGTCGTGCCATGGAGTTTAACTCTATAAGGTCTTTCTCTAAATCCTTACCCAATGGTTTTCAGGATATGACTACGAGAAGGACAGCTAGAAGGAATGACGAAGACAATATGGGGCAAGAAGCTCCTCCCCAAGGTCATCCTCAAGCTCTGATTGACCCATTGGCTGATAATGTAACAAATGTGGAGTTTAGGTCGGTTTTCTAAGTGTTGGCTCAAGTCGTGATGACACAAGCCAATAGAGATGTGGTAGCCCCTGTGAACCCAAATATGGGTACGACGGTGGCAAGAGTGAGGGACTTTACAAAGATGAACCCTCTAGAATTTTATGGCTCCAAAGTTGAAGAAGATCCTTAAGAACTTATCGATGAGGTCTATGGGATACTTGCTATTACAGGAGTGACTACGGTACAGAAGGCAGAGTTGGCCACGTATCAACTCAAAGATGTTTCTCAGATTTGGTTCAATCAATGGAAAGAGAAAACGCTGGAAGGAGTGTGTCCCATAGATTGAGAAAGGTTCAAAAGTGCTTTTCTTGATAGATTTTTCCCTCTTGAGATGAAAGAGGCCAAGGTGCTTGAGTTTATCAACCTTAGGCAAGGAAATATGAGTGTAAGGGATTATGTTTTGAGGTTCACTAAATTGTCCAAATATGCTCCTTCTAATGTGGCAGATCGTAGGGCCAAGATGAGTAAGTTTGTATCGGTTCTGTCTGACATGGTAATCAAAGAATGTCACACCGCTATGCTTGTCCATGACATGGAAATTTCTCGCCTCATGGTGCATGTCCAAAAAATTGAAGAGGAAAAGCTTAAGGAGAGATCTAGGGAGGTAAAAAGGGCAAGAACGGATGAAGGTAAATTTTCACATTCTAGTTCCACTGGACGGGGTCATTCAAGGTTCCGCCAAAAGTTCTCCGGGCAAGGTTCTTCTACTGCTCCTCCAAGGTCTAACAATGAGAGGGTGTCTAACCCAAAACCTCAAGGAGATAGTAATAGGTTTTCGATGTCTACTTGTGCTAAATGTGGGAGAAATCATGAGGGTAAGTTTTTAGCGGGCTCCAATGCTTGCTCTGGGTGCGGTGAGATGGATCACTAGATAAGGAATTGTCTTTCGGTTGCTAAGAATGATGGAGATGGGCGACGTATGGTTCAACCCTACCCTTCATCCGATCCAAGTGGTTCGAGTGCAAATGTTCCAAAGCAAAACCGATTCTATGCATTCCAAACAAGAGGTGAGCAAAAAAGTTCCCCGGATGTGGTGACCGGTACATTAAAAGTTTTTCAACTTGATATGTATGCTTTACTTGATACCGATGATACTTTGTACTTTGTGACCTTTTATGTGGCTATGAGGTTTGATGTGCTCCCCGATATGTTATTAGAACCTTTTTATAGACTCTACCCCTGTTGGTGATTCTGTGGTGGCTAAGAGGGTCTATAGAAGGTGTCCCGTTTCCTTATCCTATAAAGTTACTCTTGTTAACTTGGTAGAGATAGATATGCTAGATTTGGATGTTATCATTGGTAAAAATTGGTTGCACTCTTTTTATGCCTCTATTGATTGTAGGAACCGTGTGGCGAAATTTCAATTTCCAAATGAGCCTATCCTAGAGCTGAAGGAAGGAAATTTTATGCCAGAGGTCAATTTGTCTCTTACCATAAATCTAGGAAGATGATTTCTAAGGGTTGTATCTACCATATAGTTAGGGTGAGGGATGTAGATTATGAAAGCCATATTCTTGAGTTGGTCCCCATTGTAAATGAGTTTCCGGAAGTGTTCCCAGATGGTATTCCTCCCGAAAGGGAAATATACTTCGAAATTGACCTTCTTCCGTATACACAACCTATCTCTATTCCTCTTTATAGAATGGCTCCGGTGGAACTTAAGGAGTTGAAGGAGCAATTAAAGGATTTGTTGGAAAAAGGTTTCATCCGACCGAGCATCTCTCCATGGGGTACTCCGGTTTTATTTGTTAGAAGAAAGATGGGTCCCTTCGTATGTATATTGATTATCGACAATTTTAATAAGGTGACCATTAAGAATAAATACCCTTTTTCGAGAATAGATGATTTTTTTTACCAACTTCAAGGGGCAATTTATTTCTCCAAGAATGATCTTCGTTCGGGTTATCACCAATTAAGGGTGAAAGAAGAAGATATTCCAAAAATAGCTTGTAGGACCCGATATGGTCATTATGAGTTTTTGGTGATGTCCTTTGATTTGATTAATGCCTTGACGACATTTATGGAATTGATGAATATGGTGTTTAGACAATAATTGATATGTTTGTAATTGTGTTCATAGATGATATTTTGATTTACTCAAGGAGCGAGAATGAACATATTGATCATTTGAGGATCGTATTGCAAATATTTTAGGAAAGACAACTTTTTCCTAAGTTTAGCGAATGTGAATTTTGGTTAAAGTCTGTGGCTTTCTTAGGTCATATTGTTTCAAGCAAGGGTATTGAGGTGGATCCGATTAAGATGGATGCGGTCAAGAGTTGGCCTAGACCTCTATCACCGACCAATATTAGAAGTTTCTTGGGTTAGGCTGGTTATTATAGAAGATGTGTTGAGGGGTTTTCTACGATTGCCTCTCCGTGACGGCTTTGACTGAAAAGAAGGCCAAGTTCATATGGTCGGATACTTGTGAGGAAAGTTTCCAAGAGTTGAAAGATAGACTTACCACCGGTCCAGTGTTGACTTTACCGGAAGGTATGGATGGCTTTGTGGTATATTGCGACGCCTCTAGAGTTGGGTTGGGATTTGTGCTTATGCAAAACGGTAGGGTAATTGCCTATGTTTTAAGGCAACTAAAGTTTCATGAGAAGAACTGTCCTACCCACGACCTTGAATTAGCGGCAGTTGTATTTTCCTTAAATATTTGTAGGAATTATTTGTATGGGGTCCATGTTGATGTTTTCACCGACCATAAGAGTTTACAATATGTTTTTACCCAAAAGGACTTGAATCTTCGCCAAAGAAGGTGGCTCAAATTGTTGAATGACTGTGATGTGACTGTCCTATATCACCTCGGTAAGGAGAATGTAGTAGTGGATGCTCTTAGCTGACTATCGATGGGTAGTGTTGAACATGTTGATGATGATAGAAAAGAGTTGGCCCAATATGTCCATAGATTGGCCCGGTTGGGTGTTCGGTTGGTAGAGTCAGCCAAGGGTGGTGTTATGGTTTATAAAAGGTCAGAATCACATTTTGTGGCTGATGTTAAAGGGAAGAAATGTCTTGATCCGACTTTGGTAGAATTGAAAGAAGCTGTACTAAGAAAGTCCGTTGAGGCTTTCTCCCAAGGGGGAGATGGTGTTCTTAGGTTTCAAGGTCGGTTATGTGTTCCTAATGTTGATGAATTAAGGGAACAGATCTTGACTGAAGCCCATAGTTCTTAGTATTCTATTCACGCGGGAGCCACCAAAAAGTACCATGATTTGCGGGAGATCTATTGGTGGACTGGGATGATGAGGGATATTGCGGAATTTGTGGCCAAATGTCCAAATTACAAACAAGTGAAGATTGAGCATCCAAAATTGGGAGTTTTATCACAAGAAATTAGCATTCCTACTTGGAAATGGGTAGACTTGAATATGGACTTCATAATAGGGTTGCTATGAACTCGGTGACAATATGATTCAATTAGCAGGCTGAATGACGAAGTTGGCCCATTTCATCCCCGTCAAGGTTGCTTATTCGGCAAAAGATTATGCTAATTTGTATTTGAGGTAGATCGTGAGATTGCACGAGGTGCCCTTATCCATTATCTCTGATAGAGGTACCCAATTTACTTCTCATTTCGGAATTATTTCCACAGAGTCTTGGCACTAATGTTAAGATTAGTACAACTTTTCATCCACAAACCAATGGACAACCGCAACGAACAATCCAAATATTAGAACAGATGTTAAGAGCATACGTGATTGATTTCAAGGGAAATTGGCATGGCTCCATTTGACTATCTTTATTGTAGGTGATAGGTCCACAATTTGGACTCATTAAGGGCTATATTTTGATAGAATTAGTATCCTCAAATGCATATTTTGTCTCTATATCTGATGAAAATCCTTAAGTTTCAGGTACTTGAGTTGAGAGACAAAGCATGGACACTATCGAGCAAAAAGGAACAAAGTGCCTGAAAGAAGGAAGAAAATATGGCCTGGCGATCGCCTAATCCATTAGGAGTGTCACCGAAAGGCCTCATCCTCGCCTAATGTTGTATTGTGCTTAGCCCTAAAGAAAAAGGTCAAGTCTACGAGGAAAGAGAGCATTCGGCAAATCGACGAGTAGCTCTACGAAGCATCACCATATCGCCAAATGATTCAGAACGTGAAGATGCTGAAGGCAAAAGCTAAAAGGCGAGGTACCATACCAAAGGGCAGATCGCCGAGTAGTTCGGTGATTCCGACTAACTTCGTCGAGTGGATCCTTCGCAGCACACTTTTGACAACAATAAATACCCGCTTAAATCTGTATCTTAGTATCAAGTTGTTGGAGAACTAAGTTTTAGAATAGAATAGTTCTTACATTTTTGGAGACATTGTTGTTGAGCCTTGAAGATTCAAAGGGTTTCAACTACAAGAAATTGGTAGTAGGTCTTCAAGAATCTTCATCCTTGATGTGTTTAAAGACTTTATTCATCATACCCATTTGATGGTAACACCTTTTGGTATCGGTTTTTATCTCTTTTTCATGTCTAGCTAAAACCCCAATTTTTGGGGTGTGATTTTGTGAATATGGGTTAGATTATCTGCTGGGTCTTGCTTATTGACGGTTTATTTGTTGTTTAGATGTGATTTCATTTAATAGTTGTGTATGAAATTAATGGAATTATAGTTGCAAATACGATTTCATGTTAGTGTTTTTGGCTTGCTCGAGAGAGAGGTCGTAAAACTAAGGCTACTGAATTAATAGCCGGTGGTATTGGGTAGACATGGGTTCATCTCGAGAGAGTGAATCCTAGTCCTTCTCCCACATATTCAGCTGGAGAGAGTGAATTGGCTAAGGCGGAGGTTATGCTTAAAGCGGCAACTCGGTGTTCGAGAGAAACCGAGTTGATTCGGGGTAAGTTGCTCGAGAGAGAATTTACCCCCACTATAGTCTAGCCTAGTCATAAATGTTCAAAAAATTACTATCAAAAGCATGTACCCGATAGTCTTGTCTATCCCATATTCCTATCACATCCCAAGAATCTCGTTTCTCTATCTCGTTTTCTTATATTTTTATTGTTTTTTACTTGTTACTTGACTACAAACCCCCATTGTTAATTGACACTTGTGATATCCCTTTTAGATTAAGTATGTTTATACTCGATAATGTTTTTTGCTACGGTTAACTTTAGCATTTTTGTTCTTAACCATTAATTTTTAGGAACCGCTCCCTTGGGACTCGACCCCAACCCATTCGGTTGGGTTATAAAACTATTGTACGATCCTAGCCACTTCAATTGGAAGTTGTGTCTCGATTATGCAAATATCAAAATGGCTCTGCTGCCGGGGAGTGGTATTACGTGAAAATTCTTGGTTAAGACGAATTTTGTTTTTGTAAATCGTAGTTTACTTACCTAATTTTTAGTTTTATTTTGCTTGTTGGTACTTTAAAGCAGGGGAGGTGAGTATATCGAACAGTACTTGCGAGCTAATAGAGTTTCCTCCATTAGAAGTAATGATGTTCCGAGATCGCATCCTAATCTTCAAGCAATTGGAAGGTGAACGAATCCATAAGTCATGGGAAAGGTTTAAAGAACTGATAATTCAAAGCCCAACTCATGACATTCCCGACATAGCCCTCCTTGACTGTTTTTATAGAAGTTTTGGTCCCAGAAACAAGGTGTTGGTCGACTAACTCATTCCGGGAGGAATTGCAAAATAGCCATATGTGATAGCAGCCCAACTACTTCATCAAATGGCTGAAACGAACCAAGAAGTAGAAAAGGACTTCATGTTTGCCGCACTAATGACTCAGATGGATGAGTTGGCCAAAAAGATGGTGAAGATCGAAGTCCAATATAAAAGGAAGGATAAATACATCCCTTCTCATGAGCGAAGAATGCCAAAGGACAATGAGGTTAAACACATTGAGGGACAGTTCTGAATCATTCTTCACAAGGCGACTGGGCAGGATAGAGATCTAGAAGAAATGAAGGAGAGCGTCAAAGTGATGAAGAAAATGATTGGTTCTCATTCAAGATCTGTCCAGCTACTCGAGAACCTTATTGGTCATGTGTTGACCTTTCTCAACTCGCTACAAAACAAGGGTTTGCCTAGTGATACTATGGCTAACCCCAAAAATGAGGTTTGAGTGTTGACTTGCATCGTGCCACGATGTTAACTAAGGCGCTATTTGGGAGGCAACCCAAAACCCTTAAATGCTTTAGTTTTGTTTTTGTAAATAATGGTGTGTTGGTTGTGCAGGTTTAAATGCGGAAAGTGTTTGGAAAATGTAAATTGGCGAGCAAATGGTCTAGTAGGCGTATCGCCGAAGAGGACAGCGTGCCCGACTTGATTCACCATTTGGCTCAACATAATTTTAACTCAGAGCCTGTAAAACTCGGCGAGCTCAAGAACAATTCGGCGAGATGCCGACCAGGTCAGCGACCACGATTAAGACCGCCATCTTAACCTCCAAGAAAATATAGGTCCTATAGAAATAGGTGAGGTAAGTGACCATTCGGCGCTTCACCGAGTGGATCGGTTGACGCGACTAATGTCGCCAAATGGTCGCGAACTAAACGGTTATATATGGCTAAAGGTTTTAAAAGTTTCAAACTCCTCATTTTCCCTCGCTTTTAAACTTCACAAACTCACACCAAGTTAGTATTCTCAATATTCTTGCTTTTCATTAGTATTTTGGTTGTTGATTGGTGCTCGGAACTAGGATTCCTTTGCCGCCTAGCATTTCAATCACATTTTAATCGGCATCTAAGGTTAGTTTTTGAAACCCAAGTTTACCTTTGAAAATTTTGTACTCATTTGCACTGATTGTATCTTAGTGATGTGTGTTGGGCCTCCTTGAATGGAATAAATTGTCTTAATACCGATTTAATTTAAAAAAATTTGCCCGTATTGCTTTGATCATCAAATGCCCGTAATTTGTGTGTTTCTAAATAATTGAAATTTTATTGGGTTGTGCTTGCATGTTGTTTAGATTGATTGAGTAAAGTCTAAGTAGATCGTGTTTGCGCTTAATGACGTATATTGCTCAATGATAGAAATGGTGACACCCTACTTAAGGGCAATTGTCATCAAATGGCCAAAATTGGCAAAACCGAAAGAAGTCTGAGTATTTTGGGGTGATGGGTGCTATGGGTATGAACCTAACTTAACTATTTAATGTTTTGATTTTGTTTTGGAGGGTTGTGGGGTAGAATTCGAGAAGGTGGATTGAAAATAGGCACGTTGGGTCGTTTGGTAAGTTGGGTCGAGCTCGCCAAACCACTCGGCGGCTCGCCTAATGACCCCATCTCACCTTTAATTTCATGTTATATGTGATGTTTGAGTTTGTAACTTTCAGCGAGAAACCTGAGGTCGTCGAAAGCTCTCAGGGACTAACCGAAAGTATGCTCGATCACCCTTTGTCTGCACCCCTGAAACCCTTGTCGCACTGTAACATTCGATGGAAAAACCCTTGCTCGCCGAAAGTAGTCGGTGATTCTATGAAAGGGCCTTCCATCACCGACTTGCCATAATTTTTTAGCCAATCCCTTCGGCGAGCCCGATCTATCTCGCCAAAGAGGTTCGGCTACTCGCCGACTGGATCGGCGAGTCTGTCTACAAAATATTTTTTGTGCTTAGGTTTGAATTTCTCATAATCTCTCCCGATCTTTAGCAGATATGATACATACAAATCTAACCATGCCACCTAAGAAAACAACACAAGGCATTAATATAAACGAAAGAGGATCAAATCTCCCACAGAAGAGAAGGCAAGAACTCCCACCGAGAGACAAAGGCAAAAGAAAGAAGCACATAGCTAGGAAAGTAGATGCTGACACCCGAGCTAACTTTTCCGAACCAGAAAATGAGGAGCTTCTAATTCACCGAAGGAATAGACACCAGGCTAGATCTCAATCCTCGCCCACTAGAGTTCCCTCAGCTGCCACCCCTCCTGAAATAGGTTCAGTGCCAGCTCAGGCACCGCTACTGACCCCTGCACTCCCTATCGCTCCTCCACCTCAACTGCTGAACAGATTGAAAGGTGATGGGGTACGGACCATCCTAGAGGAGAAGTTGTTATCTAAAGAGGGCCTGGAGGGCAAGTACCCCGGTGTTAGGGACACCATCTACTACCATGAGTTTGAGTAGTTCACCAGGCCCCGAGGCCCTTACATTCCTTCCTAGGTCCGGGAATTCTATACAGCTTCTGGGGAGTTGGTGCCTAAAAGTAAGAAGAAGGCAAGCAAATTCAGATCGGTGAAGTCGGTCATGGTCAGAGGCAAAGAAGTAGGCTACGACAGTGAATATATTAACATTGTTTTGAATAGACCGTTGCACTCTGCACTTCTTTATGAGGTGTTACCCATTGCTCAGTCCCTAGATGACTTGAAGGGTTGGTTGGCTCTCTGATTTCTGATACCACCATTAGGTGGATGGATGTAGGAGCTCCTATTTAGAAGAGGGACCTGAGCATTACTACTAGGTTATGGTTTGGCTTTATCAGAAGCACCATAATACCATCCCAGAACGAGTCTATTTTGCGCCATCCGAAAGTAGCTTACCTTTGCTCTATCATGTCTAGGAGACTCATCGATCTGGGAATGTTGTTTTCACAAGAGATGGCAATGAGAGACAAATAGAAACAGACTTCTCTGCCATTCGCAGTCCTGATCAATGAGCTGTGCCGGCGTGCTGGAGTACCTCGGGACACTGTGAGGGATATTGAGGTCACCCATTCATCCACCACTAACATCCAGCGTATTGAGGCCGAGTACATACGAGAGGAGGCTGATGGGAGGAGAGTAATTTCTACAAATATTTCTCTAGATGTTGACGTTGACTCGTTACCTACAGAGGCATCTTCGCCTACTTCGATCTCTGGGCCTTCAGGTACACCCGCTCCTTCCTCTTATTCACAAGTTCCAAGTGTGTCCTCCTCCTCTCAGCCTGTCAGGATTACACAGGCCATGATCTTGAAAATGGGGAATCTGGCTTATTCAGCGGATGTGAGGGCGACTCGATTGGAGAGATCTATCCCAGGGATGATTGAGAGTGTTATCTTGGCGACACTGACCCCCCTTAGGGTCTCTATTGATGATTGGGCTACTAGAGTCACAGCTTGTGAGAGCAGACAGGGGAAGAGATCCGAGGTTTCGGCTTTGAAAGATGAATTAGCAGATTTGAGAAAGGACGTAGACTGTTTGAAGTCTACTGACTTCACTTCATTAATTCAGGGTGCAAATGACAAGGATGCTCCTGAGACCTCGAGGATTCCTCCGGCTACTACCGGAGCGGTACAGAGGGATGGCACAGTAAATGAAGAGTCGGATGCAGACACCGACGAAGAGCAGATAGCGGTACATAATGATTAGATAAGAGAGAGCCGAGAAGAGAGCATATTTAGAGATTTTCCATATCTTGTGGAGATGGTTGTGCAGCTGGTGATCCATACATCGCCGACTGAGACGTCCACAACAGCTCCTAGTTGATCTGGCACTGCTATTCCTCCTGAGGTTACTCTGGGCATTGATGCCCATATTCAGAGTACCACACCGGGAACTGAGGCCCAGACAAATGGAGAGACTGCATAGACAGGATCCATTCTTTACCTTCTTCTCTGTCTTACTTACTTTTACTTTTGGATACTTTTATTCGCATTTGAGGACAAATGAATTTTGTTTGTGGTGGGGTGAGGCCACCTTTGTGCATATTTGTTTTGTTTATATATTTGGGCTGAAATTTATAATGTGTTAATACTGCATTTTTGTGGATGTTTAAGCTTGTGTCTCCATATTTTATATTGCAAAATGATTTTGACCCTTTCGAAAATTTTTGCCACCCCTTCTATGATGAATGTGGCTTTTCTTTCGCAAATTTGAGTATCGGTTTTGATCAATATCGATGACTTGAATAGTGCTCTTAATCGAAGAAACATGAATGTATGGCTACGATGAGGCCTAGTGAAGTTGCATAGACAATATGTGAACTCTTTGCATCTCGTTGTGACTAGCGAATTATTAAATCGAGTCTCTTATGATGATCGTTGCACAGTAGCAAAAGTGTGAAGTCTTGTTTGATTTTAGTGTCGATGCCTTGTGTGATGAGCTCACCATAAACTATGCATGATAACACCTAGAATTTTCCCCGTTGATCTGGTGGACTAAGTAAGGCTATCTCTTGATATGATCTTAGGCAACTTCTAAAAGTGTGAGCCAATTTGACATATACCTCGTTTGTGGCCTACCTTGTGTGTGTGTGAACCTCTTTTGAACACCCATTGAGGCTTACCTTTCTTTGGAAGAAACATAATGAAGACAATGACCTTTCTTTATCCATTACCCTTAATCCTCGTGAATCGTGGTTGATTGAATAGCCAACTTAGGTCAAAAGCTTAAGTTGGGGGTGTGGCGAAAAGAAAAGGGAAAGTCAAGAAGTTCAAGGAAAGTCTCCTTTAACCCATGGTGTTGACAAAAATGGAACCCCTCCATATAAAAAAAGAAGAGAGATAGAAAAATAATGAAAAGGAAAAGTTGTGGAATAGAGTTGAAAAGTACAAAAGAAATAGGGTTCCCAAACAATCCATGGGAAGTGAATAATAGGATGACATATGAGCACAAAAGAAAATGATGAAGGAAGAGGAAAGAAAGTGTTGTGAGCACCACATTTCATGAGGATGAAAGTCACTGAGCCTAAATGACCATACATATGCACTCAGCCCCATTACAAGCCTTGAAAAGACCTTTTTGATCTTGAGTGAACTGAAAAAAATGTCAATTGGAAAATACGGGCAAACATATGGGTAAAATTATGCATTATGTTCCTCTTCTTGAGTGTGAGCATTGCATTTGATTGCAAACCTTTAAATTGTGAACCACTATGTGAATATGGAATGTTTCTTTATGTGAGGGCATTTGAACACTTTTGTTGAGCTTGAACATGCATTTTAAGCAAGTATTGTGAGCATGATATTATTTGATAATAGTGAGTCACAACTCTTTGAGTGCACAATTGATCTTTGCATGAGTAATGTGAGTCTTGTTGTGTACATTCATGATTGCTTTTTGTATAGCACTATTTGAGACACCCTTTTTGAACAGCTGAACTCTAGTTTGCTTGAGGACAAGCAAAAGTTTAAGTTGGGGGCGTTGATGAGTCCACAATTTGAACTAATTTAGGCAAGCACACTAGAACAGTTCGGCGACCTTTTTCTTCAGGGCTAAGCAAAAGTTTAAGTTGCCGAAAGGGCTACAACCTCGCCTAATATTCCAGGGTGTTTAGCCCTGAAGAAAAAGGTAAAGTCTGCAAGAAAAGAGAGCAGTCGGTGAATAGCCGAGCAGTTCTGCAAAGCAATACCATATCGCCCAATTATTCAGAACGCGAAGAGAATGAAAGCAAAAGCTAAAAGGCGAGGTACCAGACCAAATGGCGGATCGCCAAGTAGTTCAGTGATCCTGACTAACTTCGCCGAGTGGATCCTTCGAAATACACTTTTTGACAGCTATAAATACCCGCTTAAATCTGTATCTTAGTATCAAGCTGTTGAAGAACTAAGTTTTAGAATAAAACATTTTTTACATTTTTGGAGACATTGTTCTTGAGCCTTGAAGATTCAAAGGGTTTCAATTCACAGAAATTGGAAGTGGGTCTTCAAGAATCTTCATCCTTGACATGTTTAAAGACTTTATTTACTGTACCCATTTGATGCTCACACCTTTTGGTATAGATTTTTATCTCTTTTTCATAGCCAAAACCCTAATTCTTGGGGTGTGATTTTGTGAATATGGGCTAGATTATATAATCTAGGTCTTGCTTATTAATGGTTTATTTGTTATTTAAATGTGATTTCATTTACTAATTGTGTATGAACTTAATGGAATTGTAGTTGCAAATACGATTTCATCTTAGTGTTTTTGGCTTGCTCAAGAGAGAGGTCGTAAAATGAAGGCTACGAAATTGATAAGCGGTGGTATTGGGTCGACATGGGTTCAGCTCAAGAGAGAGTGAATCCTAGTCATTCTCCCACACATTAAGCTCGAGAGAGTGAATGGGCTAAGGCGGAGGCTGTGCTTAAATAGGCAAGTCGATGTTAGAGAGAAACTGAGTTGATTCGGGGTAAGTTGCTCGAGAGAGAATTTACCTCCACTATAGTCTAGCCTAGTCACAAATGTTCAACAATTTACTATCAAAAGCATGTACCTGATAGTCTAGTCTATCACGTATTTCTATCACATCCCAACAATCCCGTTTCTTTATCTCGTATTCTTATATTTTTACTATTTTTTAGTTGTTACTAGACTACTAACCCCCATTGATAATTGACGCTTGCACCATTCCTTTTAGATTTAGTATATTTATACTCCATAATGTTTTTTCCTACAGTTAACTTTAGCATTTTTTGCACTTAACCATTAATTTTCAGGAACAGCTCCCTTGGGACTCGACCCCAACCCATTCGGTTGGGTTATATTACTATTGTACGATCATACACACTGGAATTGGAAGATTTGTCGTGATTACGCAAACATCAGTGGGAGGTGTAGATCTCTTATAGGATGGTTTGAGGTGGGTGAGGTTGCCTTGGTAGGGCCCGAGTTAGTTCATGAGGCTATAGAGAAGATTCGACTAATTAGAGAGAGGTTGAGAACAGCCCAAAGTCAACAAAAGTCTTATGCCGATGTTAAAAGCAGAGACCTTTATTTGGATGTTCTTGATTGGGTTTATTTAAAAATCTCACCCATGAAGGTTGTAATGAGGTTTGGTAAGAAAGGGAACTTAGTTCCCGTTTTGTAGGCCCATATCAAATTGTGAGATGTGTTGGTATGGTTGCATATGAACTTGATTTGTCAAATGAGTTGGCATCGTTGCATCCGGTTTTCCATGTCTCTATGTTGAAAAGTGTGTTGGGGATCCGACATCCATAGTCCCCCTAGAAGGGTTGGGAGTGAAAGAGAACCTTTTCTATTAAGAAGTTCCGGTTGTGATTCTAGACCAGCAAGTTAAGAAATTGAGGAACAAAGAGGTTCCTTCCGTGAAAGTGTTATGGAGAAACCACCTTGGGTGTTACCTGGGAGGCCGGAGCTGATATGATGTCCCAGTATCCTCATCTTTTTCCTCCTATTCTAGCTTGAGGTAATTAGCTTCTCTTGGTTTGCTTTTGTTTGAACTCGGGTATGTTTTATGTGTTTCTATGATTTCCTTGTTTTATGCAAGTTCCTGAAAAAGCATAAGTTTAGAAAGAAAATGACTTTTATGATTTATTTTCCTCATGTCGTTGTCCATTGAGTATGAGTTGCTTATGGACTTTATGAAATGAATTGTGGAGCATGCCTTAACGTGGAGAGGAGATTTCCCTATTAAATATGTGCTTTGGGTATAGATTGCATATAGGCTCCATGAGATTGTGTTAAGCATTTTTTTTAGGTTGGAGATGATAGTTCCTTCTAGAATGTAAGAATTTTGAAATTTCATGCATATTGGGTTGCTAGATGTAGTTCCTACTCCCTTATGATGCATTAAATATGTAAAACTAGGAGTCGACATTTCCTCCTTGGTTATGTGCATTTAGATGAATTGCATGCATGATCGGTTGCTAGATTAGAATTCGTTTGTGCTAGTGATGCTTAGGATTTACATTTGAGGACAAATCATCCAAAGGGGGAGATAATGCAACACCCTGGATTTGTTAAGGAAGACATTTCCTCCTTTAGACAACTCGGCGAAGTGAAGCTCCATCGCCCAAGTTACATGGAAATCCACCAAGTTCAACCACCATAGCCTAGTGGGCTGTCCCATGGCCCAACTCACTGGAAAATTGGGTGAGCCAAGTCAGGGCTCGCCGTTCCAGTCGGCGCCTCAGAAAAGCTCCTTTCCCATCGCCTAGTAGTCTGCCTCTTGGGAGTGAGTTATTGTAAATTTAATCAAGCCAAGGGTTCACTTGGTGAGTCGCCAAGTGTCCCTCAGCGAGATCTAGCGTGAGGGTCAACATATTTTTAAGTTAGGGTCTTATAGGTCTTTTCATATTTTCTTAATTCAATACTACATCATTTTACTCTTCACCTAGAAAAGTATATAAGCATTATATTCCCAAATTTTCCCCAACTTAAATCATTCTCTCAAGAACCAAAAAGAAAACCCAAGATCTTCCTCTCAAATATTTCTTTCTCTAGAACTTGAAAAAGAAGAAAGAATTAAACCTAGGACCAAGTTCAAGTCTTCAATACTCAAGCATTTGTGGGTGTTGTGATCAAGGTATGATGGCTTTTCATCCATGGAGCCCCCATGATTTCCCCAATTTAGAAGAAGAATTCCCTAATTTTAGTTAGGGTCTCTTCTAATGTTATGGATTTTGATCCAATTGAGTGGATTATGATTGTTTATGATTGAATTTGTAGAATGACATGTTTTTAGGATGAAATTACATGTACCCATGCCTCTTCCATGTTTCTAACCTAGAATTGATGAAATTGGGTTTCATGCCTTGAAGGGAAAATTTATGGGTTTAGATATCTCGTTATAGGATTGATGAATTATAATTAGAATTGCTTGAGATTGAAGCTTATATATGATGAATATGATGTTAATTGCTTGGAAGTAAAGCATAGATGATGATCATGAGATGTAGTGCTTGGAGAGTAAAGCCTAGACTACGAATTATTGATTGTTGATGTTGTAGTATGGAAGGGATACTTCCTACAATGAATTGCTAAGTATGGTTTTATGAAGGTGAAAGGTTTACTTACATGAAGGGATTCTAGGTTGATAGGATTGCTCACCTAAAATGAATCTAGACTAAAATGCTAAATAATTGATGAGGCGAGAGGCGACTACCCTTGACCTCCATATGTGAAGGATGTGTGGTAACTTCCCATACTCCGTAAAATTGAACAAGGGGTGATTCCCCATGTTCCTATATTGATAAATGGACATGGAGGCGAGTACCCATGATCCTTATAAAATGATATGGAGGCGAGTACCTGTGTCATATGATGTTATTGTGGAGGCGAGTACCCATGATCCGGAAGTAAGTAAGGCAAGAGGTGAATACCCATTAGCCTTTCTAAGTTAGGCAAAGAGGAGAATCCCCATGTCTTTAAAAGTGAATATGAATAATGTGATTATGTTATGAAGATGATTAGCTTGGAGTGTTTCTAGATATGCCTTCCAAGATGTAAGCATGACTAGAGGCGGATGACCCAAGTCTTGACGAATGATATGTTGAGGTTGCTTGAGAAGTATTCCTCTTTTACTATGATACGTTATATGCATTTATTATGCTTGTTGTTTATGCTAGCTATCATATTTAGTACACTTTTGTACCAACACATACTCTTGCCTATATTTCCTATCAAAGCGTAGGGTCTGGAAACATTGATTCTCACACTCGTGGCTAGATTCATATTTGATAAAGGAGTCAAGATTTTGTGAGTCCTCATAGCATTCGAAGATTTGACCACCACTTTCTATTATGTCTTTCAATAATATTTTGGACTATTTATGGGTTGTGTCCCAAGGATTCTATTGTTAGATGGTTTGAGACAATTGTATTAGACTTCTGCTAATTTTATGTAAGAATTTGATTATATTGAAATGTTTTAAATTTCCGCACCATTTTCTATTACTTTATTGTATGATATGCTAACTGGCTTGTATGAGGCCTCTCGGGGTCTGGTACTCCTTGTTACATCTGGGGGGTACTCCTTGGTCATGACAGACCCTTCTACAGGACGTTTCTACTGTCCATAGTCTATTCAACGAACCATTCTAGTTGATCGCAAAATGAGTTACTAGGACTTCATTTAAAAAATTATTTTCCCACTTCCTATGAGATAGGTCTACTACCTGTTGAATATTCTACGAACTAAAGATTGGTATCGTAGAATAAACTAGTAGCTATTATTTTGGCCTTCTTCCCTTTTATGAATTTTGAGGTGTTACAGCCCCCTTTCTGTCTGCTTTAAACACATAAGATCTGATGGAAAAAGTCAACCCACTCACGAACCTATGGACTCTCTCCGACTCATCTAGAAAAATAGTCAAAGCATGCATGGATAGCTCACAGAAAGGAGCCTCAAACTTATTAATAGACAACCTACCTTGTCTTAAGTCCTTGAATCTCAAATGGTTCTCCTCTCACACGCTCTAAGGAATGAAGCGGTCCTGAAAAGCACTTCAGAACAATCCCATTTCGTCAGAGTAAATCCAATTGGTCTAGATGTAACACCTCGTATTCAAGAAGACAAAAAGTTTAGCCTTTTCAAAATTTGGTGCCCTTTCGACGGAGGCCATCCATGACTCATAGAATGACCCATGGATGGTAGGTGGTGTCCGTGGGCTGGCCAGTTAGTTTTTTCCAAAAAAAATCTCAAGTTTCAGTACTTTTTCAATGGTCGAACAGGATGGTCCGTCTTTCAATGCACAAACCGTAGATAGGTTCCGTAGACTTGTCCCAAACTTAGATGGATTTTGAGGTCGAAAAGGGGAGGGGGACAACGATTGGGACCCACGATCCTTTAACTGGACAACGGTTCGGGGGTGGGTCCCATCATTGAAGGTCCAAAGTTAGTTGTCTCTGATCCAAATGACACCCCAACATGATGTTTTGTGGTTCAACCAATGGACCGTCGATTAGGCCGTCGACTGGGTTGTCACTTATTAGTTTCAGGGGCTTTTGGATCTTTTCCCTAATTATTTTATCTTGATACTATGTAAGTTTTCCCTTACCTAGAACCCCTATATATGTGTTTTCACTCCAAAATTTCCCAAAAAATCATTCTCTCAAATTTAAAAAAGAAGAACAAGTCTTGCTCTAAACATATTTCTCTCCTTAAAAAGCTTGAATAAGAAGGGTACAAGCTAGGGTTTTGCAAACCAAGCCTCCAATTACTTTATTGAAGCTAAGCTTTTTGTATTGAGGTATGATAGTTTTCATCCATGGATTCCTTCCATTCATGGAGTTCCCAAATTCTCCCATTTTAAAAATTAGAATTCCCCAATTTAGTTAGGGTATTCTTCTACATTATGGGTTCTCCTAATTATTTATTGAATTAATTGATTTATGATCTTTTATGCATGAATTAAGTTAATCTCATGATTTTTTGATGATTCCCCATGAACCTATTTAATTCCCATGTTTTCCAAATTATGATGATATGATGAGGGTTTTGGATTATGAATGAAGAGTTTATAAAAGTAAGCATGTTCCTATGAAATTTATGTAAATGTTTTAAGGATGCATTCAGAGTAAAGTATCAATGATGATGCTTTTGTAGTGTTGTTTAAAGGATGCCTCATATACACATGAAAGTATGATTGTGAAAGGTTTTCTCACATAGTAAGGATTCTAAGGTTGAAAGGTCTTCTAACCTAAATGAATCAAAGATAAGGAGCTATCCTAATGAAACCTAGCTTGGATTGATTATTGAATGATACATTTCCATGAATGACTTATGACCCAGCTTGGATTGTCAGGATGATGTGCCCTTCCATGGATAATAATAATAAGAAAATGACTATTCCGTGGGAATTATGCTTATTACCAATAGAATATTGAGATGAAAGCTCTCCCTTGAGTAGAGTCAGGGTTTCTAGAAGCAATCTACTTATTATTTACCTATATGCCCCCAAAAGATGCTGGTCTAGATAGACATTAGCTAGTGGATCCACCAAAGCTAGAAGTTCATGGTCCTTACCTTTGCAAGTAGGACAACCCTTTTCAGTGTAGGAGACACTAGGGATCATGTTGCTCACATGGTCTCTATGTCGATTAAGGCTACTTCCCACAATAATAATGAACAAAGGTTACTTGAAGAAGTATCTCACATATGATCAAATGTTTTAAAGATGTTACCTTGAATTGACCATGTTTTATGACTTATGTCTTCTAACCCTTTTTATATCATGTTTTAGCTTGGTCATTGCGTGTAATGAAATATCCTATTTTAGCATGATTTCAAGTTTCATATGCATGGTTGTAGCACTTGGTTCATATTTTGTTCTAACGCATACTCTTTCCTACATTTCTAGAAAGGTAGGGGCCGATAGTCAGGGTTCTTAGTTTCGTGGTTAGAGGTTGATTTGAGTGATTTTGAGCTTTGGTGAGTCCTCATGCTTCGAGGACAGATTTTCATTGGTTTCATTTTTGTTTATGTCTATCAGATTTGGACATGATGTATCAGCTAGGCCCGATTTCATTCTTATGTACTAGATGTCTAATAAGTCAAGTGTTTAGACTTCCACGTTTCTTTATAAACTTTCATCTATTGAAACTGCCTTTTAAGTCTTTTCATTCTATTTCTTATGTTATGAAGGCTACATGTCTTGTATGGGGCCTCTCAAGGTCCTATACACCATGTTACGCCTAGGGAGTACCTTAGGTCGTGACAAAACATGGTAATAGAGCACAAGGTTTAGAAAGGTCATAGGATGTCTCATGAGCCACATCAAGTAGAGTCTTGTTCATGTGTGTGAAATGCACCACATTTATGAATTAGAGGCTACAAGATGTTTAGGAAACTCAACTTTTTCATTACTCTAAAGTTATGCGATAGAGTTTAAGTCTACAAGGTTTCTCTCCTAATCTGTATCCAATGCTCTATTGGATATGGCTACTTCAAGAGCTTATGCTAGAAGGAATGCGAGGGAGAATATGGAACAAGAAGCTCCTCTTCAAGCTCCTCAAGCTCCGATCGACACTTTGGTAGAGCAAGTGACTAATGCAACGTTTAGGGTTGCTTTCCAAGTATTGACCCAAGCCGTGACGGCCCAAACCAATAGGGAGGTTGCGGTTCCTCTAAACCCAAATTTGGATACAACAACATCTACAGTGTGGGACTTCACTAGAATGAATCCTCTGGAGTTTCATTGTTGTAAGGTTGAGGAAGATACTCAAAAGTTTATTAATGAGGTTTACAAGGTGTTGATGATCATGGGAGTGACGACGGTGGAAAAGGAAGAGTGGTCCACTTATCAACTTAAGGGTGTTGCTCAAATATGGTACAACCAATTAAATGAAGGGAGATGGGAAGATGCGTATCATCTTGATTGGGAGAAGTTTAAGGTTGCTTTCCTTGATAGGTTATTTCTCCTTAAGATGTGGGAGGCAAAGGTTCTTGAGTTCATCAACCTTAGTCAAGGAAGTATGAGTGTGAGGGAATATGCTTTGAAGTTCACACAATTGTCTAAATACTCCCCTACGCTAGTTGTTGATCCTAGGGCAAGGATAAGTAAGTTCATTTCGGGTGTGTCCGAAATGGTTGTTAAAGAATCTCATACCGCCATGCTTGTTAATGACATGCTCAATAGATCGAAGAGGAGAAACTTATGGAAAAGTCTAGGGAGACAAAGAGGGCTAAAATAGGTGATTGTAATTTCTCCCATGAAGGGTCTGATGCACATGGTCGTTCTAGATTTCCACAATGGTTTTTCCATTCAAGGTTCCTTCAATGCTCCTCCTTGGTTCAATAAAGAGAGGATGTCTAACCCTAACCCTCAAGAAGGGAATGGTATTGAATTTTCATTGCATTTGTCTACATATGCTAGGTGTGGAAAGAAGCATGAGGGTAAGTGCCTAGCCAGTACAGATGGTTGCTTCAGGTGTGGTAACAATGGTCATAAGATAAGGGATTTCCCAATGCTTACGTCTAACGAAAGAGGGCGCAATCAAGCTCCTCTTAGTGGTTCGGGTTCCAATGCTTTCAAGCAAAATTGATTCCATGCACTCTAGACTCATGGTGAACAAGAAGGTTCTCGCGACGTGGTTACTGGTATATTAAAAGTCTTTCAACTTTATGTTTATGCTTTACTTGATCCCGGTGCCACCTTGTCTTTTGTGACGCCATATGTGGCTATGAGTTTGATATTCTTGGATATGTGTTGTTAGGTCTATTTTTAGTCTCTACTCCTGCTGGTGATTCTATTGTGGCTAAGAGGGTCTATAGAAAGTGTCTAATCTCCTTGTCCCATATAGTTACTTTTGTTGACTTGGTAGAGCTTGATGTGCTAGATTTTAATGTTATCCTTGGTATGGATTGGTTGCACTCATGTTATGCTTCTATAGACTGTAGAACTCGTGTGGTCATGTTTCAGGTCCTGAATGATCCCGTCTTGGAGTGGAAAGGGGAAATTCTATGCTTAAGGGTCAGTTTGTCTCTTCTCTTAAAGTAGAAAGATGATTTCTAAGGGTTTCATATACCAACTAGTTAGGGTAGAGGATGTGGGTTTCGAAACCCCCTGCTCTTGAGTCGCTCCTCATTGTTAATGAATTTCCTGAAGTATTAAAAGATTATTTACCCGATATTCCTCGCGAAAGGAAAATAGACTTCAGTATTGACCTTCTCCCCAATATGGAACCTATTTCTATTCCTCCTTACCGAATGGCTCTAGCTGAACTGAAGGAGTTGAAAGAACAATTGTAAGATTTGTTGGATAAGGGTATCATCCGACCGAGTATCTCTTCATGGGGTGCTCCAATTTTATTTGTTAGAAAGAATGATGGTTCTCTTTGTACGTGTATAGACTATCGACAATTGAATAAGGTTACCATTAAGAATAAGTATCCCCTCCCAAGGATAGATGATATGTTTGACCAACATCAAGGAACGGGTTGCTTCTCTAAGATATACCTTCGGTTAGGTTATCACTAATTGAGAGTGAATGAAAATGTTATTCCGAAAATGGCTTTTAGAACCCGATATGTTCATTTTGAGTTTTTGGTGATGTCTTTCAATTTGACTAATGCTCCAGCCGCATTTATAGATTTGATGAATAGGGTGTTTAGATAATACCTTGACATGTTCATGATTGTGTTCATTGATGATATATTGATTTATTTGAGAAGCGAGTATGATCATATCAACCATCTAAGGATTTTGTTGCAAATTCTCAAGGAACAACAACTCTTTATAAAGTTTAGAAAATATGAGGTTTGGCTAAGGTTCGTGGCTTTTCTTAGTCATATCGTTTCAAGTAAGGGTATTAAGGTAGATCCTAAGAAGATGGATGCGGTCAAAAGTTGGCATAGACCTCTATCCCTTTCAGTTATTAGAAGTTTATTGGGTTTAGCTGGTTACTACCGAAGGTTTGTTGAGGAGTTTTCGTTGTTTGCCTTTTCATTGACAGGATTGAATCAAAAGAAGGCTAAGTTTATATGGTCCGCAGTATATGAGAAGATTTTTCAGGAATTTAAGGATAGACTGACTTCCACTCTGGTGTTGACCTTACCGGAAGGAACTGATGGTTTTGTTGTTTATTGTGATGCGTTGAGAATTGGGTTAGGATGTGTACTTGTGCAAAATGGAAAGGTTATTGCCTATGCTTCAAGGCAACTTAAGGTTCATGAAAGAATTATCCTACCCATATCTTGAACTAGCGGTAGTTATTTTAGCCATGAAGATTTAAACGCACTATTTTTATAGTGTTCATGTCGATGATTTCACCGACCATAAGAGCCTGCAATATTTTTTTAATTAGAAGGATCCCAATCTTCGCCAAAGAAGGTGGCTTAAGTTATTGAATTTTATGATATGAGTGTTCTATATCACCCCGATAAAGCTAATGTCGTAGTGAATGCTCTTAGTCGGTTGTCTATGGGTAGTGTTGCTCAAATAGAAGGTGATGAAAAGGAGTTGGTTCGAGATATTCGTAGATGGGCCTGATCAGGTGTTCAGTTAGTGAACTCTACCAAAGGTGGTGTTCTAGTCCACAATGGTTCAGAATTGTCTTTTATGGCGGATTTGAATGCCAAGAAATGTCTTGATCCAACTATGGTTGAATTAATGGAAGCAAGGCTTAAGAAATCCATTGAGGCTTTCTCCCAAGGAGGAGATGGTGTACACTTAGATATCAGGGTCATTTATTTGTTCCCAATGTACATGACTTGAGGGAAAAAATCTTGTAAGGAGCCCACAGTTCTCGGTATTCCATTCACCCGGGAGCCACCAAGATGTGTTGTGATTTGCGGGAGATTTATTGGTGGAATGGTATGAAGAAGAATGTTGCGGAATTTGTGGCTAATTGTCCTAATTGTCAATAGATAAAAGTTGAACATTAGAAACCAGGAGGTTTATCTCAAGATATTAGCATCCCTACCTGGAAGTGGGAAGATATGAATATGGAGTTCATTGTTGGTTTGTCGCGCACTTGGTGACAACATGACTCCATTGGGCTATAGTAGATCAAATGACAAAGTCAGCCCATATCATTCCTGTCATGATTTCTTATTCGGCAGAGGACTATGCTAAGTTGTATTTGAGGGAAATGGTAAAGTTGCATGGAGTGCCTTTACCCATTATCTCCTATCGTGGTACCTAATTCACTTCTCAGTTCTGGAGATCTTTCCAAAAGTGCCTTGATATTCATGTCAAGCTTAGTACGACCTTTCATCTATAAAACGATGGGAAAGCGGAGCGTACTATCCAAACTTTGGAAGATATGTTGGGAGCTTATGTGTTAGATTTCAAGGGTAATTGGGATGACCATTTGCCAGTGATCAAGTTTGCCTATAAAAATATTTATCACTCAATTATTGGTATGGCTCCTTTTGAGGCTATGTAAGGTAGGAGGTGTAAATCTCCTATAGGATGGTTTAGGTGGGTGAAGCTGCCCTAATAGATCATGAGTTGGTACATGAGGCTATTGAGAAAGTTCAACTTATTAGACAAAGGTTGAAAACGTCAAAAAGTCTGCAAAGTCATATGCTGATGTAAGAAGAAAAGATCTTGAGTTTGATGATCATGATTGGATTTACTTGAAAATCTCACCCATTAAGGGTGTGATGAGGTTTGGTAACAAAGGGAAGGTTATTCCCCAATATGTAGGCCCATATCAGATTTTGAGGCGTATTGGTAAAGTTGCTTATGAGCTTGAATTGGCATCGGTTCATCAAGTTTTCCATGTCTCCTTGTTGAAGAAATGTGTTGGTAATCCGACATCTATAGTTCCCTTAGATGGTTTGGGAGTTAAGAAGAATCATTCTTATGAGGAAGTCCCATTTGAGATTTTACACTGGCAAGTCAAGAAGTTTGGAAATAAAAAAGTTGCTTCTGTGAAAGTGTTGTGGAGGAATCAGTTAGTTGAGGGTGCCACTTGGGAGGCCAAAACTGATATGATGTCCCAATATCCTTATCTCTTTCCTTCTACCCCTATTCTAGCTTGAGGTAATGAGTTCCTCATGATTTACTCCTTCGGTGTCATGTGTCTTAGATATTCCCATGATTTCCTTATTTATGCATGTTCTTGAAAAGCTTACGTTTTAAGAAAATGAGTCAATTTGATTGATTTATACATGTTTATGTGCATTTGAATATTAGTTGCATATAGACTTCTTTATTTGATGTTTGGGGACATGTTGTAGCTTGGAGTTGTGTTTCCTTCTCAGATATGTGTAACACCCCGGAAACTAGTTAGTTGAACTAGAAAGTTCTAGAGCTTTTCGTAAGATCTTCTGAATGTGGTTTGGGGATTAAAATCATAAGAAATGAGTCCCGTACTTAGAATAGAGGTTTTAGGGGCTATTTTTCAAGGTACGACCCCCCAAGGACCACCCAAGGGGTCCTTGAGGGGGACCCAAAAACAGTCCCCAAATCTGCAATTTTTGGTGACCTACGGTTGCCACCTACTGGCCGTAGGTGGACCCACGCCCCATAGGTGTGGGGTGTGGGTCGTGGTTCAAGGCATGCAACTTCAGGCCACAGACCACACCCACGAAGGGTGCAGTACGGAGCGTAGACCCACCCACGGTTCGTTGGTTGGTAGTTCATGAGTGAGAGCACTTTTCAGCTTTTAGTTTTAAGTTAGGGGTTTGGGGTTTAAGAAAGTAATTAATTAGGGGTTAAGGGAGGTCGGTTAGTTAGTTAATTATCCACCTATATATAATTAATAGACCCCTAAAACTAAGTCATTAACTCATTCATCTTAGACCCAAAAATACTCTCCAAATAATTCTCTCTCTAGAAGTGAAGAAGAAGAAGAAGAAGAAGAAGAAGAAGAAGAAGAAGAGAAGAGAAGAGGGAAGATTTCCTCCATTATTGAGAGCTTTCTTTAGGGATTTGAAAATAGGTATGTTTAGCTTATTCACCTATGGGTTCTTCCCCTATAGAGCTCCTTTATTTTCCCCACAATTGTGAAGCCAAAAACCCAATTCTAGCTAGGGTTGATCTTACGTTGTGAGTAGGGTTTGGGTATGATTCCAATATAGTGGATAATACCAAATTATGATTGATTTAGCTTTGTTTATTGATATTATGATGAATTCATGTTATTTCTATGGTAAACCCTAGTCTAAATTAATGAACGTGATAATTGTGGATTTATGCCATTAAAGGTGAAATTGAAGGTCCATAGGTGATCTTCCTAAATCAATGTCAAGTATAGTAATTGATCAAATTTAGGATCATATAAACATGAATTGAACTAGACTCTATTGTATATGATAAATGTTGACATGTTAATTTGAATTTGAACCTTTATGATCAATTTTGACTAGAATCACCTAGTAATGAAGATGTGATCAAAATACCTTGAAATCTAGGTATAAAGAAGACATTAAGAAAGAAACCTGGAGAGTAAGGCATGTGATCATAATAGATAGGGCTTTAGGGTGAATATATTCTGTTTACCTATTGATGCTAAGGATTTGAGAGTAAAGTCTAAAAGAGAATAGAAGTCTAATAGGTAGAATTGTGGTGAAAGGCCTATACTCACCTAACATACCTTATGATTGCTTGAAACTATAAAGTGATAGAATCACTTGAATGTGGATTGATTGTCAAGGATATCCTTCCATGAGACATGAGTGTTAAGCAAGGCTTAACAAGTAAATCTTAGGGTGTATGCTTGGCCTCAAGTGGATATTGAAGATGAGATGGAGTGTCACACAATATAGGGTCCAGGCTCCAAGTAGAAAGGAGAACCACACCTAATTGATGTGAGGATTATCCAAGTTAAAGGGGGAACTCTTACGTAGTAGAGTGTGGGTTTTCCCAAAGTTAGGTCCCATGAGATGGGAGCCTTCACATCTGTTGAGTCAAAGTTCCTAGTAGCAATCTCCATTTTCAATGAACTAAGACATGCTTAAAGAAGCATCTCATAGTGTTCAAAATCTTAAATGAACTAAGACTTACTTAATGAAGTAACTCATAGTGTTCAAGAGTATAAGTGGAGTTACACATGCTTACGGTAGTATCTCATAGGGTCCATGTGAAGAAGGAACTTAGACATACTTAAGAGAGTATCTCATAGTGTACAAAGTATAAATGGATTTAGACATACTTAAGTAAGTATCTCATAGTATCCATGCTAATAGTGAACTTAGACATACTAAAGGAAGTATTTCATAGGGTTCAACCTAACAATGAACTAAGATGTGCTTAAGAGATAATCTCATAGTGTTCCAAGGTGTAAAGAGAAATGAACTAAGATGTGCTTAAAGGAGTACCTCATAGTGGTTTAAAAAAGTAAAGAGAGTGTCACACCCCAACCCTAGGTGAGGCGGACAAGTACCATATGAACACACGCTTTACAAGTCACCTATGATGAGAAAGTAAACTACTACTATGAAGATATATTTACTAATGAGAATCATCATCTACAACACATGTTGACTAGCTGAACCGATACATGTGACAAGTGAAACTATGAATTCAGATGATAGCTTTACAACGTCTACAAAGCCTCTACTGTAATCCATGACTGCAGCACTATGAAATATGCATAGTAAACACTCGGTAAATCTCCAAATCAACTTGAAGCTCACCAACAACTATTCAGTATCATGTGCTTCTGTTAGGGAGATCTAATTGTTGAGTACATGTACCTGCAACATGAAATGCAGTGTCCCCAATAAGGGACGTCAGTACCAAATAATGTACTGAATATGTAAGGCATAATACAACCATATGTAAAATGAGAGCTCAACTGAAACCAAATACCAATAGATAAGGATTAGAGACCACCATGCTTATACTTGTGGAATCATGTATGTTACATTCTTTTCTTTACTTTTCTCTACATTATAACATTTATAAGACATATGATACAAATGACCATCTGATCAGTGGTACAAGAGGATCACCCATGCTAGGCATTTTAACCTCTGGGATGCTGTCCTCATAATTCCAGAAATTGGGATCGGCCCATGCTAGGCTTTTTCCCCTGAGCTGCCACCCTTCCATACCAATTGGGATCGGCCCACGCTAGGCTTTCGCCCCTGAGCTGCCACCCTTGTATACCAATTGGGATTGACCCATGCTAGGCATTTTCCCCTGGGCTGCCACCCGTAATTATACAGATTGCTTCACTTAGATTATTTAATCTTTGAGATTGTTGTTTTGATCCTCATAACTCTTTTGACATTGTTCCTTTGATGATCTTAACTCTTTTGAGATTGTTGTTTTCGTGGTCGTAATCATTGTTGAGATTTGGAACTATGGACCAGTAGTAGAAGACATATGAATAAGGAATTACGATAATAACAATGTCATGGGAAGGAAATGTGACATGAACGTGTAATACTTAGGAGCTTATATGACTCAATAAGCATTTTGACATCTCAAATTGAAGCACATATCAAGTGAAGACATTTAACATTCAGCCAAGAGATTTGAACTCTATATGATAGCCAAAATACTCACTAACTAATATCAAATACAAGGTATATATGAACGTGGAACCAAGGGAGAAAGTGGGCAGATTCAACTTTAGGATGGATACATATTCCAAGTAAGTACATATAAAATGTACAATAGAGCAAGTAGGGATCTTGTGAGGTAACATTATAGTATAACACAATGGGAGTAATAACCAATAAAGGGAACATATGAACATATGAAAACATGACATATATATAGATAATTGAAGCAAGTTGGCATGATATGGGCAGATTGTATATGAACATGTGAAAAGATGACATATATATAGATAATAACCATGTGTAATCTGGGATCACTGTGATTTATATAAGGAAAATACGTTCCAAGGGTACTTTGACGATGAAACAAGTTTAAACCTTGTATACTAATACTTGGTAGAGTAAGCACGTACATTTAGTAACAAACTCATATTAGTGTACTCACTTACTGCGCTAGGGAGTAGGAACTTCAACTATGGATTAGTCCCTACCAAGGGAACCTAGAAATTTTACTTTTTCTAATGCAACCGTTGGATTCATGCCAAAGAAATAGGAAATCGAATAGCCTTACATACCTTGCTATACAATTTTAAACGTATGACTTAAGCTCCTTCTCTTCAGATTACTAATCTACAATAAAATAAGTTTTAAGACTAGTATTAGTAGCTAATCAATCAATTTGAGCTACTTGATCTCACCCAAATAGTAACCAAGCAGTAAGAATTCAATTTAACTAGTCAGTGTTTTCTTTCCTTCCCTTTCCATTTAATCGCATATATATTGTACAACCTTCGTATCAGGTCCTCCCCAAAACTCCCTGCAATATTTAAGTCCTTTAACATCTCCATAACTTTCCCGCACATCCAGTCACATCCCTTATCATAACATGCATAAAACAATCCTTAAACATAATAATAACAGAAGCAATATGAATCATGGTTTCTGATCACTAACACTTGAAGAGCTAACATTACTTTTAAAGTGCTCAAACAAGCTCATAACTGAATTTAAAGAGTACTCCCCTCCATGGTTGTCCCAACATGCACTAATCACCAGAACATCCTCCCCAATATTACACCATGTAAGTGTAACAATTTCCAACTCAATAACACATATTAAGTGTCCTAATTTACTCAAGCACAAGAGGGAGAAAATTGCAGTAGCTTACCTTGCTGGACATAACTACCACTTGCTAAGACTTGGATTCTTCAAGGTAAAGGTTGTCCTCCGTAACTTGTCTTAAACTATACCTTCCAATAGCTTGAACTCCCTCATATTCAAGAACCCTAATGGTATTTAATGGTTGTTGTATGAAGTTAAGAGAGAGAAGAGACAAAGCTCTAGAAATTAGATTTTTTTTGTCATAGTAAAAATGGCTGGAAAAAGTTGATATCAATCCCTTTTAAAGGGACCTACTTTGGCTGACTTTCTCACTCATTTTGGGCCAGACTTATAAGAATGCATAGTTGTTAATATAAACTCTAAAGTTTTATGCTGCACCTTTGAATAAGGCATTATACTAAGTTATTTATCTATGGTTGTGATAAAATTTACATATATGCCCAACCTTTTCTGGTCAAAATCTTCACTACATAATGATACAAGGAAATGTTTTCCCAAAATGTTCAAAACTCAAGTCAACAATCACAAAGGGGCATAGTGTACAAATAAATAAGTCACATTGGGTATGACACATAGGTAGATTAGCACAAAAGGGAGTACATAATATACGAGCATTAAGTTATAGAAATATATGGTGTACGCACGCATATGGTTCATAGGATAGCGTGTGAGTGAATGAACTATAAGGAATGTAGGAAATGGACTAGATGAGCACATGATGCATGCGTACTAAAGCTACAAAATATATAGTACATAAGCAAGTAGACTATATGAAATATGAACTACGAAACACAAATCACATTGATCAAGTGCGTTATATCGCATGGATTGGTGACCTAACATGTCAATAAGTACACTTATGAAATATGAGCAAATGAACACATGGCACATGGCTAGAAAAGCTGTAAAGCATGTTATGCTTAAGCATGTAGGCTACGAGGCATGTAATATACATAAAAATGTTTTATGATGCATATGACATGTAAACAAGTGATATGCGAGTCATATAACCCACGAGCACTAATTTTGCTCATAGCAGTACCCACACAATAGGGACAAGTGACATGTGGAAAGTAACCAGTGCAATAAATAACATGTAACGCAAAGGTCCTATGAAAACATATAACAATAAACAAGGGCACTATGAAGCGGATAAGACTTACATGTAACATGTGAGAAGGTAATCCACAAAGGGAAAATGACATGCAAATAGATAAGTTGTAGAACATGCAGCATGTATAATTATATAACAAACCATCTTTGGAAAATACGAGATATCCTATAGAACCACTCTACCATAATAAGGGAAAACACACTGTCTTAAGCGTTAAGTCACAGGTGGGATAGTTCTGCTCAGATTCCTTACTCACCTCAAAATACATACAATTGATTTCGCCATCTACTCTTTTCAATCTCCTAAGAATTCTTATAGGTGTTCTGCTATTAGGACTTGGCTTCCGTTTAGGTCAATATAAATACTACAGTCAAGATAGAAAAAGAAAATCCTCAATAGTTCATCTTTTAGAGTAGGAGGCCGAGGTCAACTTTGCCTTCATTACTAGCTTGTGTTATATCACGCTCAATGCCTGGTGACCTTTGAAGGCCGAAGTAGAAAATAAATAGTGAACCCAAAACGCACCATAAAACATGAACTATAATAACATGTAAATGTCAGGTACCTATAAAGTTATACCATGATTCATAATGTCTTAGAGTTAGCCTCTTTGGGCTTAACTAGATAGGTCTGGCCGTACTAATAGATTTCCACCTTTTTTATAACAAGTGAGGGTGCTCCGACTCTTTTCCCATGCAAGATAGCAAATAATAACAACTAGTATATGATCAATTTTTCCTCTCCCTTAACTAGACTATGACTGACGAATTAGTACATGCATCTATTAAATTAACCCTGTAGTAGCTCTATTCAAATTGATAGAAGTCTATACATGTGAATAATGCTCTACTTTTTCTTTTGTACTAATGATGTAGATGAACTAGGTCCATGTATATTCTATCTAGTTAACCTTTCTATTCCCCTCTTTTTTTCTTGTTGTTATCAGGACAAAATATCAAGACTTGAATCAATACTAAAATGACTTCTCTGTCTAACAAAGGTTCACAAAGTTGTTCCTGGGTGCGCGCCATTATAACTTATTAGGATTGAAGAGTTGATACCTTTTTATTGCCTCATACACTTAGCAACCTCTCATTTATAATCACCTCTCTCACTCCTCTAAAGCATCCTCGTATCACCCCCTACTCCGATGTGTAGGGAATTTGACATATCCCATCTCCTTCTAACGAGAAGCTCTATGTACATATTCGGCCATGTAATTCAAGCTTCATTCTCACATGCTTCCTATCTAACAAGTACCTTTTAATCAAAACTAGTAGCTTCATGTACTCTAATCCCGCTATGTACAACCTGACTAACCACAACTTAGGTCTAACCAATCAATTTTTTTCTTTTTGTTAACCTTACCCTTTAGTCGAATGCGAATCCTTCATAGCCAAAACATAGATCATAATAGGAACTACCATACACATATATCATATGAAGAAATAGGCACACTTATCCCTAAGTTTTATAACTAGGAAAAGAATACAAATGTTATTAGTACTTATTCGGGGTTGTTGGCACATACCATATGAAAGCCAAATATTAACATATTTAGGATGATATATGGTGAGAATTTGGGCCTTGTCATCCAATTAGGGGTATCTATAGTAACACTATTGCACTGATACATCCACCTATCAGATTGTGCCGGTGCCTTCTTTCGGAAAAAAACTGGTTCAACAACATCAATTTCGAGAACATGCGTAATGCTGAAAATTCTATGTATATCACAAACTAAGAACAAGTGTCCTCTATAGTAATAGATCCTATAAATATAGAGGAAATATAGAACCCAAGAGTTGGATACATCCTCCTAAGAAGATGTGCTTAGAAATGCTATAGCTCATATATGTAACTAGGTAACTCATCATTTTTAAGCATATGGATAACCATACTATATCTTTCTCAATTGAACCAACGTGATACAAATGGTCAAAATGCAACTTAAAATGCATATAACATAAAAGCCTTTACATACCTTGTATAGTGGGACGGTCAAATGAAATGAGCTCAATCTAGTATAAATTTTGATAACTTCAAATCATTTTCTGTAGATTGCATGTTGACATTTTAGCTACCGTTAACCTTAACCATTGTAAGCATAATATGAATAGCATGATCAGGTGAAAGTGGAAAAGGACTTCTTAACTTCACTCTATCGCACAATCTGGATTACGAAAGAGCGTAACTTTTGCTAAATGTCCAAGAAGCCCCCTATTTATAAATGTGGCATGCAACACATTCATAAGTAAGGCTATAATAGACACGTCGTTGCAGACTCTCTAGGATGAACTGGTCTGATACCACTTTTGTCACACCCCAACCCTAGGTGAGGTAGACAAGTACCATATGAACATATGCTTTACAAATCACCTACGATGAGAAAGTAAACTACTACTATGCAGATATATTTACTAATGAGAAGCTTCATATACAACACATGTTGACTAGCTGAACCGATACATGTGACAAGTGAAACTATGAATTCAGATGATAGCTTTACAATATTTACAAAGCCTCTACTAGAATGCATGACCGTACCACTATGAAATACGCATAGTAAAGACTCGGCAAATCCCCGAATCAACCTGGAGCTCACCAACAACAGCTCAGTATCATGTGCTTCTATTGGGGAGATCTAATTGTTGAGTACATGTACCTACATCATGAAATGCGGCTTCCCCAATAAGGGATGTCAGTACGAAAGAATGTATTGAATATGTAAGGCATAATATAACCATATGTAAAATGAGAGCTCAAGTGAAACCAAATACCAATAGATAAGGATTAGAAATCACCTTGCTTATACTTGTGGAATCGTGTATGTTACATTCTTTTCTTTACTTTTCTGTGCATTATAACATTTAAAAGACATATGATACAACTGATCAGCTGATCAGCTGTAGAAGAGGATGATCCATTCTAGGCATTTTAACCCATGGGATGTTGTCCTCATAATTCTAAAAATTGGGATCGACCCATGCTAGGCTTTTGTCCCTGAGCTGCCACCCTTCCATACCATTTGAGATCGGCCCATGCTAGGCTTTCGCCCCTGAGCTTCCACCCTTCTATAACAATTGGGATTGACCCATGCTAGGGATTTTCCCCTGCGATGCCACCCATAATTATACAGATTGCTTCACTTACAATTTTTAATCTTTGACATTGTTTTTTTTATGTTCATAACTCTTTTGAAATTGTTCTTTTGAGATTGTTGTTTTCGCGGTCATAACCATTGTTGAGATTTGGAACTATGGACCAGTAGTAGAAGACATATAACTGTGGACTTACGATAATAACAATGACGTGGGAAGGAAATGTAACATGAACGTGTAATACTTAGAAGCTTATATGACTCAGTAAGCATTTGACATCTCAAATTGAAGCACATATCAAGTGAAGAAATTTAACCTTCAGCCAAGAGATTTGAACTCTATATGATAGCCAAAATACTCACTAACTAATATCAAATATAAGGTATACATGAACGTGAAACCAAGGGAGAACATAGGCAGATTCAACTTTAGGACGGATACATATTCCAAGTAAGTACATATAAAATGTACAATATAGCAACTAGGGATCTTGTGAGGTAACATTATAGTCTAACACAATGGGAGTAATAACCAATAGGGGGAACATATGATGTGAAAACATGACATATATATAGATAATTGAAGCAAGTTGGCATGATATGGGCATATTGTATATCCAACATATAAATATATGTACCATGTGTAATCTAGGATCATTTTGATTTATATAACGGAAATATGTGCCAAGGGTACTTTGACGAGGAAACAAGTTTAAACCTTACATGCTAATACTTGGTAGAGTAAGCATGTACATTTAGTAACAAAATCATATTAGAGTACTCACTTTACTGCGCTAGCGAGTAGAAACTGCAACTATGGATCAGTCACTACCAAGGGCACTTAGAAAGCTTACTTTTTGTAATGCAAGTAATAGATTCATGCCAGAGAAATAGGAAATCAAATAGCATGACATACCTTGCTATACAATTCAAAATGTATGACTTAAGCTCCTTCTTTTCAGATTACTAATCTACAATAAAATACGTTGTAAGACTAGTATTAGTAGCGAATCAATCAATTTGAGCTACTTGGTCTCACCCAAATAGTAACCAAGCAGTAAGCATGCAATTTATCTAGCCAGTGTTTTCTTTCCTTCCCTTTTCCTTTAATCGTGTATATGTAATGTATAACCTTCGTATTAGGTCCTCTCCAAAATTCCCTGCAATATTTAAGTCCTTTAACATCTTCATAACTTTCCCGCACATCCAGTCACATCCCTTATCATAACATGCATAAAACAATCCTTAAACATAATAATGTAACAGAAGCAATATGAATCACGGTTTCTGATCACCAACACTTGAAGAGCTAACATTACTTTTAAAGTACTAAAACAAGCTCATAACTGAATTTAAAGAGGACTCCCCTCTATGACTGTCCCAACATGCACTAATCACCAGAACATCCTCCCCAATATTACACCATGTAAAAGTAACAATTTCCAACTCACTAACATATACCAAGTGTTCTAATTCACTCTAGCATAAGAGGGAGAAAATTGCAGTAGCTTACCTTGCTTGACAGAACTACCACTTGCTAAGACTTGGATTCTTCAAGGTAAAGGTTGTCTTCCTTAACTTGTCTTAAATTATACCTTCCAATAGCTTAAACTCCCTAATATTCAATAACCCTAATGGTATTTAATGGTTGATGTATGAATTTAAGAGACAGAAGAGAGAAAGCTCTAGATATTAGATTTTGTTTGTCTAAGTAAAAATGGCTGGGAAAAGATGATATCAATCCCTTTTAAAGGGACCTGCTTTGGCCGACTTTTTCACTCATTTTGGGCCATAATTTGTCAAGTAGGTGACCCACCGACTTAGACTTTTCATTTGGGCCTTTTGGACTTAAGAACATTGGGCCTTTTGCCACCTTTCTTGTACTTCATTTGCAGCCAGCATGTGTCTTTAATTTATGCCACACATTTAAGTAGGTCATGTACCTACTTTTTCATTCAAATTATTTCTTGTGGGTTTGGAAAGATTGGGCCTTGGCTGTCCATTTTCCCCTTATTCTTCTAATCAACTTGGGCCAGATTAATGCAAGTAGGTTGTAGTGTACTTGGCCCAATAACATGGTCAAAAGAGTCTTTGTCCTTTGGGCTGGTCAATAAGTCAAAGTAGGTGATACACCTGCTTGTCACCTACTACCTTAGTTAAGTCAAGCAAGCACCTAAATATTTTATTCCCTTTCTAGACCTTAAATCCTTAAACTTAACTTAAAACTTATATACACTATGTCAATTTAAACTTTAGACTCTAATACCACTTATGATCTCAAGTTTAAATACTTCCATCGACGCCAACTTAACCGGGTCGCATCAAAATCTATGAGAAGTTCACTTTAAACCTATTCTATTGTCACTAGTCGCATAGGAAACCATGTCCATAACTATACCACAAGGCAATTTATAAGTGTCATATAAATAGAACTAGTACACATAGAATACGGGGTGTAACGGAGAGGAACTAGGTTCTAAACGAAGAAGTGGTATGTTAGTATGAGGACCCAAAGGTGGTACTTAGCATGAATAGTATTATGGGGTGCTATGCATGCATAGCAAAAGTGTGACTTAGGGTTATTAAAGAGAATTGAAATAGGGTTGTGCAATAGTTGCCTTCCTTGCTATAGTTGACTAAAGGTGAGAGATTCCCTTAGTTATGAGAATTAAGCTAATAATGAGACCATAGGAGGGTGAGTATGACTAAGATGACTTCAAGGTTATGCTTTGTGTGAAGGGTAGTATGGGATTTCTTTCATACATTGCACAAGTGTGCTTTGAGGTTTCTTAGAAGTATTGTTCCCTTATTGTATAGAGAAGCTTAGAGACCTAACCATGTATATAGTCTATGATTAAGATGACTAAAAAGGGATACTTGGCTTGGGTAGTATTATAGGATGCTATTCATGCTTTGCACATGTCTCTTTTGAGGTTACTTGAAAATGGTTCTATTATGGCATAGATGACTAGGAGTCAAATTATGCTTATATGATGCTTATGTATAAGACTTGGCTTATTATGATTATGATGTATATCATATTCTCATTAACTGTGTCTTATATTGACTTAAGACTATATGATGCTTATGTTGGAGATTATGCAATGACTATGTTATTGTCTCTTATGCTTATGTGTTATGTTGACTAACCATTTTGAGATGATCTTATGATGTTGTGCTAGCTTTGATACTTGGTACATTTTGTACTAACATATGTTGCCTACATTATAATCAAATGTAGGGTTTCGAAGATTAGGTTGCTTTGAAGGCTAGGTTTCTAAGGAGCAAGAAGAGTTGAAGAATTGGTGAGTCCTCATAGCTTCGAGGACAAACCGATATTTACTTTATGTCATTTCTTTATGTTTTAGACTATTGTATGGGTTGTCTCCCAATAGTTTTATTCAAGAGTTTAATAGATGGTTTGAGACAAAAGAGTAGTAAAGACTTTCGTTTGCTTATGAAAATATTTTCGATTGTATGGTTTAAAAGATGTTTTAAATTTTCCGTACTTTTTTTTTATTCTATGTTATGATTATGCTAAGGGCTTGTATGAGACCCCTTCGGAGTCAAGTACGCCATGTTACGTCTAGGGGGTACCCCTGGGTCGTGACAAACTTGGTAATTAGAGCACAAGGTTTAGAATGGTTCTAGGATTGTCTCAAACCACGTTTACTAGAGTCTTGTTCATAAATTTGAAGCACACCACATTTATGAATAGGAGGCTATTGGATGTTTAGGAAATCTCACTTCTTCATTCACTTAGTCGTGCCAAAGAGTTTGGCTTTATTAGGCCCTTCTTCTAATCCATGCCCTATGGTTTTTTAGGGTATGGCTAATACAAGGCCTAATGCTTGGAGGGATGAGGAGCACAATGGAGAACAAGAGGTTCCTCTTCAAGTTCCAAACCAAACTCCTACTCAATCTCCAATTGACCCTCCAAATGAGAATGTCAACTTGTGGAGTTTAGGGCTTCTATGCAATTGTTGGCTCAAGCCTTGATGGAACAAGCCAATAGAGAGGTGGTGGCTCCGGCAAACCCAATAAGGGGGTTGGCTTCTTCTAGGGTGATAAAGTTTTTGAGGATGAACCTTCCGGAGTTTTATGGCTCTAAAGTGGAGGAAGATCCTCAAGGTTTTGTATATGAGGTGTATAAAGTGCTTGGTATCATGGGATTAACTTCGGTAGAGACAGTGGAGCTAGCCACTTATCAATTAAGGGATGTAGCACAAATTTGGTATGAATAATGGAAAGATAGTAGGCAGGTATAAGAGGGCCCAATAGAGTGGAAAGGGTTCAAGGAGGCATTCCTTGATAGTTTCTTTCCCCTAGAATTGAGGGAGCTAAAAATGCAAGAGTTCATAAATCTTAAGAAAGGGGGTATGAGTGTTAAAAAGTATTCCCTTAAGTTCACCCAACTATCCAAATATGCTCCAACCCTAGTGGGGTATTCTAGGGCTAAGATGAATAAGTTTGTGATGGGAGTGTCTGAATTAGTGGTCAATGAATGGCGTTCGGCAAAGCATATCCCTAGTATGAATATTTCCCATCTATGGTGCATGCTCAACAAATTGAGGAGAAAAAGCTTAAGAAAAGGAATAGGGAGGGGAAAAGAGCTAGAACCGATGATGGGAACTTTTCTAATGCTAAGTCCGATGGACAAGGTACGCCTAGGACTAAACAAAGGTATTCCGGTCAAGATTTTTCCAACAGCCCTAAGTTTGACCAAGAGAAGGGTAATGGGTCTCCATTTCCCAAGTCTACTTGCTCCAACTGTGGAGGAGTCATTATTGAATGTACCTAGCCAGCATGGATGGTTGCTATGGGTGTGGAAAGGATAGGCACAAAATTAGAGATTGCCCAATTCTTAAGGGTAAGGGAAGGGAGGATAAGAAAGTTGTGTGTAGTGGTTCGGATGATAGTACTCAAAAGAAGAATAGGTTTTATGCTCTCCAATCTAGAGAAGATCAAGAGTGATCTCATCATGTCCCTTCCTATATGTGTTTCATGCTTTAGTAAATTTCCGAATTTCTTGTCTTTTGTGACTTGCTATGTTGAACTTTGAAGTTGCTTTTAGCATGTTAGATGTTTATAAGAGTTTGTGTAGGCTTACTCCCAAGGGGGAGATAGTGTGCCTATTTAGTAAGGTTTATTGTGTGTTTATGTGTTTCCATGATTTCCTTATGTACATGTTCATGAAAATGCTTAGGTTTTGTTAGAAATGACTTATATGCATTGTGTTCCGCATGTTGAAGTGCATTGAGTAGATTCGCATATAGACTTCATGAGATGAGTTATGAGCATGCCTTAGTTTGGACTTGAAAGATTCTCCTCCTTGAATAAATGCTTTTTGAGAGTAAATTACATTTAGGCTCCATGAGGGAGTATTGAGCATGTTTAGTTAGGAGATGTTAGTTTCTCCTTGAAAATGAGTAAGATATATAAATTCATGCATTTTGGGTTGGTAGATGTAGTTCCTACTCTCTTGTGTTGCATTGAAAGTGTTTTGCTTGGAATTGAAGTTTTCTTGCTTGGTTGTGTGCATTTAGATGTAGTGCATGTATAATGGTCTGTTATCTTAGAGTTGTGACTTTAAGAAATGTTTAGAATCGTCACTCGAGGATGAATTATCCAAGGGGGAGATATTGTAACACCCCGGAAACTATTAAGTTGAACTAGTGAATTCTAGAGCTTTTCATAAGAGTTTTTGAGTGTGGTTTGGGGATAAAAATGACAAGAAATGATTTTCGTAGTTAGAATAGATGTTTTAGGGGCAATACGTCAAGGTATGACCCCCTAAGGACCACAAAAGGGGTCATCGAGGGGGAACCCAAAAATAGTCCACAAATCTGCTATTTTTGGTGACCTACGGTTGCCACTTACTGGCCGTAGGTGGAGCCACTCCCCGTAGGTGGCGGTCGTAGGTCAAAGCCTGCACAGGCCTGAAACTTTGGGCCACATACCTCACGGTCCGTGGGTGGGTGGTTTGTGAGTGAGAGCAATTTTCAGCTTTTAGTTTTAAGTTAGGGGTTTGGGGGTTAAGGTAGGTCGGTTAGTTAGTTAATTAGACACCTATAAATACTTAATAGACCCCTAAAACTAAGTCATTAACTCATTCATATAAGACCCCAAAATACTCTCCAAATAATTCTCTCTCAAGAAGTGAAGAGGAAGAAGAAGAGAAGAGAAGAGGGCAGATCTCCTCCATTGTTGAGAGATTTCTTTAGGGATTTGAAAAGAGGTATGTTTAGCTTATTCATCTATGAGTTCTTCCCCCACATAGCCCCCTTAGCTTCCCCCTAATTGTGAAGTCAAAAACCCAATTCTAGCAAGGGTTTATCTTACATTGTGGGTAGGGCTTGGGTATGATTCCAATCTAGTGGATAATACCCAATTATGATTGATTTAGCTTTGTTTGTTGATATTATGATGATTTCATGTGATTTCTATGCTAAACCTTAGTCTAAATTGATGAATGTGATAATTGTGGGTTTATGCCATTAAAGTTGAAATTGAAGGTTCATAGGTGATCTTCCTAAATCAATGTCATGTATAGTAATTGATCAACGTTAGGATCATATAATCATGAATTGAACTAGACTCTATTGTATATGATGAATCTTTACCTGTTAAGTTGAATTTGAACCTTTATGATCAATTGTGACTAGAATCACCAAGTAATGAAAGATGTGATCAAAATATCTTGAAAACTAGGCATAAAGAAGATATTAAGAAATAAACCTTGAGAGTAAGGCTTGTGACCATAATAACTAGTGCTTTAGGGTGAAGCTATTGCGTTTACCTATTGATGCTAAGGCTTTGAGATTAAAGTCTAAAAGAGAATAGAAGTCTAATAGGTAGAATTGTGGTGAAAGGCCTATACTCACCTAACCTACCTTATGAATGCTTGAAAGTATAAAGTTATAGAATAACTTTAACATGGATTGATTATCAAGGACATCCTTCCATGAGACATAAGTGTTAGCAAGGCTTAACAAGTAAATCTTGGGGTGTATACTTGGCCTCAAGTGGATATTGAAGATGAGATGGAGTGTCACACAAGAAAGGGTCCGGGCTCCAAGTAGAAAGGGGAACCACACCTAGTTGATGTGAGGACTATCTAAGTTAATGGGGGAACTCTTACGTAGTAGAGTGTGGGTTTTCCCAAAGTTAGGCCTCTTGAGATAGGAGCCTTCACATGAGTTGAGTAAAGGTTCCTAGTAGCAATCTCCATGTCCAATGAACTAAGACATGCTTAAATAAGCATCTCATATTGTTCAAAAGCATAAATGAACTAAGGTTTAATGAAGTAACTCATAGTGTTCAAGAGTATAAGTGGACTTAGACATG
The DNA here is from genome assembly GCA_029582385.1 of Solanum tarijense. NCBI lineage: Eukaryota > Viridiplantae > Streptophyta > Magnoliopsida > Solanales > Solanaceae > Solanum > Solanum tarijense. The sequence goes on from JAJONW010009012.1 coordinate 66,091, forward strand.
CTTAGGGTAGTATCTCATAGGGTCCATGTAAGGATGGAACTTAGACATACTTAAGAGAGTATCTCATAGTGTTCAAACTATAAATGGATTTAGACATGCTTAAGTAAGTATGTCATAGTATCCATGTTAATAGTGAACTTAAATATACTAAAGGAAGTATCTCATAAGTTCAACCTAATAATGAAGTAAGATGTTCTTAAGAGAGTACCTCATAGTGTTCCAAGGTTTAAAGAGAGATGAACTAAAATGTGCTTAAGAGAGTATCTTATAGTTTTCTAAAGTAAAGAGAGGAACTAGGTTCCAAATCAAGAAGTGGTATGTTAGTATGAGGACCTAAAGGTGGTACTTAGCATGAATAGTATTATGGGGTGTTATGCATGCATTGCACAAGTATGACTTAGGGTTATTAAAGAGAATTGAGATAGGGTTGTGGAATAGTTGCCTCTTTTGCTATAGTTGACTTAAGGTGATAGATTCCCTTAGTTATGAGAGTTAACCTAATAATGAGACCATAGGAAGGTGAGTATGACAAAGATGACTTCAAGGTTATGTTTAGTGTGAAGGGTAGTATGGGATGCTTTTCATACATTCCACAAGTGTGCTTTGAGGTTACTTAGAAGTATGGTGCCCTTATGGTATAGAGAAGCTTCGAGACTTGACCATGTATATAGACTACGATTACGATGACTAAAAAGGGATATTGCCTAGTGTAGTATTGTGGGATGCTATTCATGCTTTGCACATGTATGCTTTTGAGGTTACTTGAGAATGGTTCTATTATGGTATAGATGACTAGGAGTCAAATTATGCTTATATGATGCTTATGTAGAAGACTTGGCTTATTATTATTGTGATGTATCTCCTATGCTCATTAACTATGTCTTATGTTGACTTATGACTATATGATGCTTATGTTGGAGATTATGCTATGACTATATTATTGTCTCTTATGCTTATGTCTTATGTGTTATGTTGACTAACCATTTTGAGATGCTCTTATGATGTTGTGCTAGCTTTGATATTTGGTACATTTTGTACTAATGCATATTGCCTACATTCTAATTAAATGTAGGGTTTCAGAGATTCAGTTGCTTTGAAGGCTAGGTTTCTAAGGAGCAAGAAAAGTTGAAGAATTTGTGAGTCCTCATAGCTTCGTGGACAATCTTTTATTCCATAAACTATCATATCTGTTAGATTCTTCATAACTAACTGTGTAATAATTAGGACTTAGTGTTTTTGGATTTTTTACTTCTGATGTGCTTTTACTTGCTTTATTTTATATTTCCTCCGTATTTATTTCTATTGTGTTATTAATTATTTTGGTTTCTCCTATTTTTTCTAATATTTCCGTATATGTTTCACTTATGTCTGAGCCTTGTTTTGAGCAATTTTCATCTATATCAATATTATCAACTCTTATATCTGGGGTTTCTTTTTCTTTAGTTAATTTTTCTTTAAATTTTTCTATCTCCATTTTTAATTTTGTTTCTATTTCTTTTTCTTTTTGTCTGGCCGTATATAATTCTTTAAGCATGGATAATTCTTTTTCTAAGGCTATTATTTTATCATTTTTTACTTCTTCAATCTGCTATATTTCTAATTTTGCTTGTTGTTTTATCATAGCTATTTCTTTTTTCCGATCTATTTCTTCATTTTCTCTGGTTATTCGTACCATTGCAGTTAAACAATCTTCTAATCTTACTGTCTCTTTTTCTATCATTAGATATAAATTTTCGCCTATTTTTTTATACCTTCTTCCTAAGTTTGAAAATATTATTTTAATTTTTAATCCTTCTGGATTTTCGTAAGTTTTTTCTTCTATAGCAAATTCTTCCTTATTCATTTTAAATTGTGTTTCAATTTATATTCTATTTTTTATATATCTAGTTGTAGTTTAAATATTACCTTTCTTTGAGCTAGTAAAGATTTTTGATGTACTCCTGCACATATATTGTATTGAAGCCTTTCTTGTTTATGTTTAAATTCTTGTCGTTTTATTATTACTGTTCTAATTAATTCATATCTATGGTTTTGGTTTTCTATGTTATCCATATCCATTTACTACTACTTAGCTCTGATACCAATTTTGGGGGGTCCCTATTTTATAGGTTAATTCGTTCATAATACATTTTTTCTAAAGGTATTAATTTGATAATTTCTTTTACGTTTTCCAATATATATTCTATGTATTGTATTTCGTGAGTTTGTTGGAATGTTTCTATGTTTTCTTCTATTAAATTATTTAATAAAATAATATATATTATAGTTTGTTGTCAATATACTAAGTATTCTTGATTTATCATTAATCTGAATATTGAATTTCTAAATCACATAAATTAAATTCTAAGATTTCATTATTTATTCTATCTATCTCATCTATTTCATACCATATCTGGTTCATTAATTCTTCTTCTTCTTCAAATATCTTTTCCCATATTATCCTTCTTAGATCCATGGCTTTTATATTTTTAAGTATATACAGGATTAATGTTTTATATGTTAATATCATTCCATCATGTAAATAAGACATAAAAATTTTAATACAATTCATTTATATCATAGTCTTGACGAATATTATTCATATTAGATTACTATAAACTAGATTATTTTCAACATGTTTTCCTGTCATTGTTAACATCGTACTTTCAAAAGCACTTTCTTCCTAACAGTGCCTCAACTACGTTTACTCCTCTCTTGGCTTCTCATGCCTATAGTTTCAACTTTAGGATGGCATAGCCTGGAAGTTTTCCTTTCTTTCCTCATGTTAACAAACTAGAAAACATCTGATAATAATTCTAGTATATAATAACTAATATAAACTTATTCTATCAACGCTATGATATTCAGGAATTAATAGGTTTAGCTATGCATAATCATAAATATATGTACCTGTGTAGTATCTGCAATATTTTGATCTATAGCTTAGCTTGCATTTTAGATTTTTATTGAGAGAATATTTTGTATACAAGAGGCTTTGCTTTCCGTCGAGAAAGTCTTGACTTATGTTGCCTTTTGGCTCTACTATATATACAACTATAAGTAACTCTACTATAGTTACTTTAATCTATACTATAGTTACTTTACATAAACTATAGTTACTTTACATTTCTAGTAATGTACACGTTATTTACTACTTTACATTACTTTATATCCTTCCACTATCTTTATTCCCACTAACTTACTTTTTTATTAGGACAAATAACTTTTTCTTTGCTGATTTTTTATCTTGTCGGCCTCCTTTATTCTAGATTGACAGCTGGAATCACATTATCTTCGCCATAACATTTTGAGCATTGATGGTCTGGGTATTTGTGTCCAATAGTTCTGCAATAATTTGTCATTATCTCTGGTGAAATAAAACTTCGTCGTATAGCTCTTGTAGTTGGTTGTTGTTCAGGTTTTAGTAGACTTAATGTAATGACCCTAAAGGTCATTTTTGGAAATTTTCATAAAATGACCGTTTTACCCCTCCCGATAGTTGCCCCGAGTCCTAATTATTGTATTTTCAAAGTTGGTTTGAAGGAAAATTGATGAAAAGTTGAGTTTTTGGAAAGTTGAGTTTTTAAGAG
>JAJONW010009013.1:0-85471 GCA_029582385.1 Solanum tarijense
TGTGCTAACCCCTTTCTTTCCCTTTTTTGAACTAAAGTGTAGGGATTTGGAGAAGATGACATGTCATGGCTTTGATAGGTTTCTAAGTGTTGAAGATGAAGACTTGGTGAGTCCTCATAGATTCGAGGACAATACCCAATACGTTCTTTTATGTCTTTTAGTATTGTTTAAGTTGTGTACGGGATTAGTCCCAAAATTTGTACTCTAAAGTATTAGATGGTTTTGAGACATCATGTATAAAGTCTAGAAAGTCTTCCACTTGCTATTGTTTTTTTTTAATGAAATGTTTTCTTGGTAAAGAAAGTTTTTAATTCCTTATGGTTTTAGTGTCTATGCGATGAATGAATGCTAAGAGGCTTGTATTAGACCTCTTCGAGGTCGAGTACACCGGTTATGACTAGGGGGTGATCCCGGGTCGTGACACCGAGTTTTACAGGACTTCCTGTAAATCTGGGTTGTTCAGAAGGCAAGCAGAATCGGTCTTGCCGAGTTATACAGATGGCGCTAGAACCACAAGCTGAAATTGGGTGAGGAGGAGGAGTTTGAGGCACCCAGATCCTAGACGGATCATGCATACCCTTGGAGCGAAATTCTGCTCTCCGTGCATGTAGAAGTTGGTTATCTGCACGATTAAAGATGGCAACCTGAGAGTCCAGGGAATCTACCTCATTTTCTGATTAGATGAGGTGAGTCTCGTCGACTCTCTCGCTTGTCGGAGCTCACCTTCGGTGACTCTCCCATAGGTGCCTTCCCCTTTCATGTGCCTTTTCCTCTCTTTGTAGGTAATTTAGATGTCTTTACCTTGAATGCAACCACATCCTCATTTCTCACAACTCCTCTTGCCCGTTTGTGGGGCTGCATGTCTCTTCCTTACAGTTTAGGTCTAGACATGTATACAAAACAAATGGAAAAAAGTGAGAAATAATTCGAGAATAGTGTAAACATTTACTTGCAGAAATATTCGCCGAACCAGTCGGCTAATCACTGAATCACTTAGGCAATCCCAAAAATACCAGCATGAAAAATTTCTAAACTCAAGACAAGTCTACAATGTTCAGGGCCATTCGGCGAGCTAGGAGTAGACCAACGAAAGATACAATGTATTTTAATGGTTAGAGGTGCAGAAAGGGCAATCAAGAAAACCTTTCGGCTAGCTCAGGCATCTCGCTGAAAGTTATAGAACGAACTAAGACAAAATATGAAATTTAGGGTGATCAAAGGGGGACTTCGGCAGCTTAATGAAGCTCGCCAAAGGGCTCAACATGCCAGTTTTCAACCCCTAGTTTTGAAATCAAGCCCGCAGCCCCCGTATTCAATATCAAACACATCTACTACTCAATAAAGGTAGAAACATATGACCTATACCTTCAAGGTACTCAGAATTGTCCCGATTTCCCCTAAAATTGCCATTTGACGACTTTTGCCCTTAAAAATGATGTCATTTGGCACAATTCAGGGTTACTTAGACTTCACCCCACTAGACGCAACATAAATAAACCACAACCCAACAATTTAAACTCAATATTAATAAACAAAACACAAGAATTGATTAATTTTAGACTTTAGTCACACATTTCAACAAATTAAGGGCAATCCAACACATAAAACACAATGAAAGCAATTACCCACCATTAAATTATATACTATTACCTATTGCATTTGAGTTCAACCACAAAATTAAAGTGCGGGGCTCGAAAAACCAACCTTAGTGCCAAAATTAGAAATTGTATCGCTAGGCGGCAAAGTTCCCAAATCGGAGAACAAATTCACACACAAAATGCTTGTAAAAGAAATGAAATAATGAAGATCAACAATTTGGTTAGAGGGTACCGAGTGAAATTTTTCTCGCCGAGTTATACAGTTGGTGCTACAACCACAATCTGAGTTGAAGTTGGGTGAGGAGGAGGAGTCTAAGACACCCAGATCCTAGACGGATCCATCATACCCTTGGAGCGAAGTTCTGCTCTCCGTGCATGTAGAAGTTGCTTATCTTCACACTCAATGATGGCAGCCTGAGAGTCCAGGGAATCTCCCTCATTGTATGATGAGTTGAGGTGAGTCTTGTAGACTCCCTCGCTTGTCGGAGCTCACCTCCGGTGACTATACCATAGGAGTCTTCCCTTTTTTTGTGCCTTTTCCTCCATTTGTAAGGAGTTTAGATGTCTTTACCTTGAATGCAACTACATACTCATTTATCACAACTCCTCTTGCTCGTTGGCGGGGCTGCATGTCTCTTCCTGACACTTTGGTTCTAGCCTTGTATACAAAACAATTAGAAAAACCTGAGAAATAATTCGAGTAAAGTGTAGACATTTAGTTGCAGGAAGACTCGCCGAACTAGTCGGCCTTTCACTGAATCACTTAGGCTAGCTCAAAAATACTAGGATGAAAAATTGGTAAACTCAAGACAGGTCGGCAATGTTCAGGGCCATTTGGGGAGCTAGGAGTAGACCACCGAAAGATACAGTGTATTTTAATGGTTAGATGTGCAGAAAGGGCAATCAAGAAATCCTTTCGGCGAACTCAGGCATCTCGCAGAAAGTTATAGAAAGAACTAAGACAAAATATGAAATTATGGGCGATCAAAGGGGGACTTCGGCGAGCTCAACGAAGCTCGCAAAATGGCTCAACATGCCACGTTTCAACCCCTAGTCTAGAAATTAAGCCCGCGGCCCCCGAATTCAGTATCAAACACACACACTACTAAATAAAGATAGACACAGATGACCTATACCTTCAAGGAACACAGACTTCCCCCGATTTCGCCAAAAATGGCCATTTGATGACTTTTGTCCTTAAGAATGATGTCAAACTAACCATCATTTGGCAAATTACGTCATTTGGCAAAATTCAGGGTTACTTAGACTTCACCCCACTAGACCCAACATAAATAAACCGCAACCCAACTATTTAAACTCAATTTTAACAAACAAAACACAAGAATTGATTAATTTTAGACCTTTAGGCACACATTTCAACAAACTAAGGGCAATCCAACACATAAAACACAATTAAACGAATTACCCAACATAAAATTATATCCAATTACCTATTGCATTTGAGTTCAACCACAAAATTAAAATGCGGGGTTCGAAAAACCAACCTTAGTGCCAAAATTAGAATTTGTATTGCTAGGAGGCAAAGTCCCCAAATTCGAGCACAAATTCACACACAAAATGCGGGTAAAAGAAATAAAATAATGAAGATAAACAATTTGGAAAGAGGGTACTAGAGTTTGAACTGAGATGAAATGAAGGATTTCGAAATTTTAAACTGTTTGGCCTTTAAAGACTTTCAGTTCCAGGCCTTTTTGGTGAAGTAAGTCGTGCTCGCCGACCCACTCGGCGATGCACCAAGTGGAATTTTTCTCGCCGAGATTTACAGGACTTTTTGTAAATCTGGGGGTTCAAATGACAAGAAGAATCGGTCTCGCCGAATTATATAATAGGCGCTAGAACCACACTCTGAGCTGAAGTTGGGTGAGGAGGAGGAGTCTGAGGCACCCAGATCCTAGACGGATCCTGCATACCCTTGGAGCAAAGTTCTACTCTTCGTGCATGTAGAGGTTGCTTATATTCACGCTCAAAGATGGCAGCCTGAGAGTCTAGGGAATATCCCTCATTCTATGATGAGAGGAGGTGAGTCTCATTGACTCCCTCGCTTGTCAGAGCTCACCTCTGGTGACTATACCATAGGAGCCTTCCCTCTTTTTGTGACTTGTCCTCCCTTTGTAGGGAGTTTAGATGTCTTTACCTTGAATGCAACTACATACTCATTTATCACAACTCCTCTTTCTGGTTTGCGGGGCTGCATGTCTCTTCATTACACTTTGGGTCTAGCCTAGTATACAAAACAATTAGAAAAAACTGAGAAATAATTCGGGTAAAGTGTAGACATTTAGTTGCAGGAAGACTCGCCGTACTAGTCGACCTATCACTGAATCACTTTGGATAGCCCAAAAATACTAGCATGATAAATTTGTAGACTCAAGACAAGTCGGCAATGTTCAGGGCCATTCGGGGAACTAGGAGTAGACCATCGAAAGATATAGTGTATTTTAATGGTTAGATGTGCAGAAATGGCAATAAAGAAACCTTTCGGCAAGCTTAGGCATCTCCTTGAAAGTTATAGAACGAACTATGACAAAATATGATATGAACTGCGATCAAAGGGGGACTCCGGCGAGCTCGACGAAGCTCGCCAAACGGCTCAACATGCCAGTTTTCAACCCCTAGTCTCGAAATCAGGGCCGCAGCCCCCGAATTCAATATCAAACACATACACTACTCAATAAAGGTAGACACATATGACCTATACCTTCAAGGTACTCAGCCTTCCCCCGATTTCGCCAAAAATCGCCATTTGACGACTTTAGTCCTGAAGAATGACGTCAAACACTCCATCATTGGGTAAATTACTTTATTTGGCACAATTCAGTGTTACTCAGACTTCACCCCACTAGACCCAACTTAAATAAAATGCAACCCAACAATTTGAACTCAATTTTAACAAACAAAACACAATAATTGACTAATTTTAGATATTAAGGCACACATTTCAACAAACTAAAGGCAATCCAACACATAAAACACATTTAAAGCAATTACGTAACATCAAATTATATACAATTACCTATTGCATCTGAGTTCCACCACAAAATTAAAGTGTGGGGTTCGAAAAATCGACCTTAGTGCCAAAATTAGAATTTGTATCGCTAGGCGGCAAAGTTCCCAAATCCGAGCACAAATTCACACACAAAATGCGGGTAAAAGAAGTAAAATAATGAAGATAAACAATTTGGTTAGAGGGTACTAGAGTTTGAAACGAGAGAAAATGAAGTATTTTGAAATTTCAAACTGTTTGACCTTTAAAGACTTTCAGTTCGCGGCCCTTTTCGGTGAATTCCTGCTCGCCGACCTACTCGGCGATGCACTAAGTGGAATTTTTCTCACCGAGTTTTACAGGACTTTCTGTAAATCTGGGGGTTTAAATGGCAAGAAGAATCAGTCTCACCGAATTATATAATAGGCGCTAGAACCACACTCTGAGGTGAAGTTGGGTGAGGAGGAGGAGTCTGAGGCACCCAAATCCTAGACCGATCCTGCATACCCTTGGAGTGAAGTTCTGCTCCCTGTGCATGTAGAAATTGGTTATCTTCACGCTCAAAGATGCCAGCCTGAGAGTCCAGGGAATCTCCCTCATTGTATGATGAGATGAGGTGAGTCTCGTAGACTCCCTTGCTTGTCTAAGCTCACCTCTGGTGGCTCTACCATATGAGCCTTCCCCTTTCCTGTGCCTTTTCCTCCCTTTGTAGGGAGTTTAGATGTCTTTACCTTGAATGCAAGTACATCCTCATTTATCACAACTCCTCTTACCCGTTTGCGAGGCGGCATGTCTCTTCCTGAAACTTTAGGTCTAGCTATGTCTACAATGCAAATAGAAAAAGTGAGAAATAATTTGAGAAAAGTGTAGATATTTAGTTGCAGGAAGACTCGCCGAACAAGTAGGCCAATAACTGAATCACTTAGACGAGCCCGAAAATACCAGCATGAAAAATTTGTAAACTCAAGAGAAGTCGGCAATGTTCAGGGCCAATTGGGGAGCTAGGAGTAGACCACCGAATGATACAGTGTATTTTAATGGTTAGATGTGTAGAAAGAGCAATCAAGAAACCTTTCGGCGAGCTCAGGCATCTCCCTGAAATTTATAGAATGATCTAAGACAAAATATGAAATGAAGGGCGATCAAAGGGGGACATCGGTGAGCTCGACGAAGCTCGCCAAAGGGCTCAACATGCAAGTTTTCAACCCCTAGTCTCGAAATCAAGGCCGCATCCCCCGAATTCAATATCAAACACATAGACTACTCAATAAAGGTAGACACATATGGTCTATACCTTCAAGGAACACAGATTTCCCTCGATTTCTCCAAAAATGGCCATTCGACGACTTTTGTCCTTAAGAATGACGTCAAACACTCCATCATTGGCAAATTACGTCATTTGGCACAATTCAGGGTTACTTAGACTTCACCGCACTAGACCCAACATAAATAAACCGCAATCCAATAATTTAAACTCAATTTTAACAAACAAAACACAAGAATTGATTAATTTTAGACTTTTAGGCACACATTTCAACAAACTAAGTGCAATCTAACATATAAAACACATTTAAAGCAATTACCTTACATCAAATTATATACAATTACCTATTCCATTTGAGTTCACCCACAAAATTAAAGTGTAGGGTTCGAAATACGAACCTTAGTGCGATAATAAGAATTTGTATCGCTAGGCGGCAAAGTTCCCAAATCCGAGCATAAATTCACACACAAAATGGGGGTAAAAGAAGTAAATTAATGAAGATAAACAATTTGGTTAGAGGGTACTAAATTTTAAATGAGAGGAAATGAAGGATTTTGAAATTTTAAACTGTTTGGCCTTTAAAGACTTTCAGTTCCCGACCCTTTTCGATGAAGTAAGTCGTGCTCGCCGACCCACTCGGCGATGCACCGAGTGAAATTTTTCTCAGCGAGTTTTACAGGACTTCCTGTAAATCTGGGGGTTCAAGTGGCAGGCAGAATGGGTCTTGCCGAATTATATAATTGGCGCTAGAACCACAATCTGAGCTGAAGTTGGGTGAGGAGGAGGAGTCTGAGGCACCCAGATCCTAGACGGATCCTGCATTCCCTTGGAGCGAAGTTCTGCTCTTCGTGCATGTAGAAGTTGGTTATCTTCACACTCAAAGATGGCATCCTGAGAGTCTAGGGAATCTCCCTTATTGTGTGATGAGATGAGGTGAGTCTCGTAGCCTCCCTCGCTTGTGGAGCTCACCTCCGGTGACTATACGATAGGAGTCTTCCCCCTTTTTGTGCCTTTTCCTCCCTTTGTTGGTAGTTTAGATGTCTTTACCTTGAATGCAATTACATACTCATTTATCACAACTCCTCTTGCTCGTTTGCGGGGCTGCATGATTTTTCCTTACACTTTGGGTGTAGCCTAGTATACAAAACAATTAAAAAAAACTGAGAAATAATTCGAGTAAAGTGTAGACATTTAGTTGCGGGAAGACTCGCCGAACTAGTCTACCTATCACTGAATCACTTAGGATAGCCCAAAAATACTAGCATGAAAAATTTGTAAACTCAAGACAAGTCGGCAATGTTCAGGCCAATTCGGGGACCTAGGAGTAGACCACTGGAAGATATAGTGTATTTTAATGGTTAGATGTGCAGAAAGGGCAATCAAGAAACCTATCGGTGAGCTCAGGCATATCCTTGAAAGTTATAGAATGAACTAAGACAAAATATGAAATGAAGGGCGATGAAAGGGGGACTTCGGCGAGCTCGACGAAGCTCGCAAAATGGCTCAACATGCTAGTTTTCAACCCCTAGTCACGAAATCAAGGCCGCAGCCCCCGAATTCAGTATCAAACACATACACTACTCAATAAAGGTAGACACATATGACCTATACCTTCAGGGAACACAGACTTCCCCCAAATTCGCCAAAAATGGCCATTTGACGACTTTTGGCCTTAAGAATGACGTCAAACACTCCATCATTGGGCAAATTACGCCATTTGGCACAATTCAGGTTACTTATACTCATCCCACTAGACCCAACATAAATAAACCTCAACCCAACAATTTAAACTCAATTTTAACAAACAGAACACAAGAATTGATTAATTTTAGACATTTTGGCACACATTTCAACAAACTAAGGGCAATCCAACACATAAAACACAATTAAAGTAATTACCCAACATCAAATTATATCCAATTACCTATTGCATTTGAGTTCAACAACAAAATTAAAATACGGGGATCGAAAAACCAACCTTAGTGCTAAAATTAGAATTTGTATCGCTAGGCGGCAAAGTTCCGGAATCCGAGCACAAATTCGCACACAAAATACGGGTAAAAGCAATAAAATAATGAAGATAAACAATTTGGTTAGAGGGTACTAGAGTTTGAATTGAGAGGAAATGAAGGATTTTGAAATTTTAAACTGTTTGGCCTTTAAAGACTTTAAATTCGTGGCCCTTTTCGGTGAAGTAAGTCGTGCTCGCCGACCCACTCGGCGATGCACCTAGTGGCATTTTTCTCTCCTAGTTTTTGAGGACTTTCAGTAAATCTGGGGGTTCAAACGGCAAGCTGAATCGGTCTCGCCGAGTCATACAGGTGGCGCTAGAACCACAATCTGAGCTGAAATTGGGTGAGGATGAGGAGTCTGAGGCACCCATATCCTAGACGGATCCTGCATACCCCTACAGTGAAATTCTGCTCTCCGTGCATATTGAAGTTGGTTATATTCACGCTTAAAGATGGCAGCCTGAGAGTCCAAGTAATCTACCTCATTGTTTGATTAGATGAGGTGAGTCTTGCAGACTCCCTCGCTTGTCGGAGCTCACCTCCGGTGACTCTACCGTAGGCGCCTTCGCCTTTCATGTGCCTTTTCCTCTCTTTGTAGGTAGTTTAGATGTGTTTACGTTGAATGCAACCACATCCTCTTTTCTCACAACTCCTCTTGCCCATTTGGGAGGCTGCATGTCTGTTCCTTACACTTTGGGTCTAGACATATATACAAAATAAATAGAAAAAAGTGAGAAATAATTCGAGAAAAGTGTAGACATTTACTTGCAGGAAGGCTCGCCGAACCAGTCGGCCAATCACTGAATCACTTAGGCGAGCCCGAAAATACCAGCATGAAAAATTTCTAAACTCAAGACAAGTCAACAATGCTCATGGCCATTTGGCGAGCTAGGAGTAGACCCCCGAAAGATACAGTGTATTTTAATGGTTAGATGTGCAGAAAGGGCAATTAAGAAAATCTTTTGGCGAGCTCAGGCATCTCGCTGAGAGTTATAGAACGAACTAAGACAAAATATAAAATTAATGGCGATCAAAGGGGGACTTCTGCGAGCTCAATGAAGATCGCCAAACGACTCAACATGCCAGTTTTCAACCCCTAGTTTTGAAATCAGTCCCGCAGCCCCCTAATTCAAAATCAAACACATACACTACTCAATAAAGGTAGACACATATGACCTATACCTTCAAGGAACACAGATTTCGCCCGATTTCGCCAAAAATGGCCATTCGACGACTTTTGTCCATAAGAATGACGTCAAACACTCCATCATTGGGAAAATTACGTCATTTGGCACAATTCAGAGTTACTTAGACTTCACCGCACTAGACCCAACATAAATAAACCGCAACCCAACAATTTAAACTAAATTTTAACAAACGAAACACAAGAATTGATTAATTTTAGACCTTTAGGCACACATTTCAACAAACTAAGGGCAATCCAACACATAAAACACATTTAAAGCAATTACCTAACATCAAATTATATACAATTACCTATTGCATTTGAGTTCAACCACAAAATTAAAATGCGGGGTTCGAAAAACCAACCTTAGTGCCAAAATTAGAATTTGTATCGCTAGGCGGTAAAGTTCCCAAATTCGATAACAATTCACACACAAAATGCGGGTAAAAGAAATAAAATAATGAAGATAAACAATTTGGTTAGAGGGTACTAGGGGTTTGAAATAAGACAAAATGAAGGATTTTGAAATTTTGAACTGTTTGGCCTTTAAAGAGTTTCAGTTCCCGGCCCTTTTCAGTGCAGTAAGTCGTGCTCGCCAACCCACTCGGTGATGCACCGAGTGGAATTTTTCTCGCCGAGTTTTATAGGACTTCCTGTAAATCTAGGGGTTCAAATGGCAAGCAGAATCAGTCTAATCGAGTTATACAGTTGGCGCTAGAACCACAGTCTGAGCTGAAGTTGGGTGAGGAGGAGGAGTCTGAGGCACCCAGATCCAAGACGAATCCTGCATACCCTTGGAGCGAAGTTCTGCTCTCCGTGCATGTTGAAGTTGCTTATCTTCACGCTTAATGATGGCAGCCTGAGAGTCGAGGGAATCTCCCTCATTGTATGGTGAGTTGTGGTGAGTCTCGTAGACTCCCTTGCTTGTCTAAGCTCACCTCTGGTGGCTCTACCATATGAGCCTTCCCCTTTCCTGTGCGTTTTCCTCCCTTTGTAGGGAGTTTAGATGCCTTTACCTTGAATGCAAGTACATCCTCATTTATCACAACTCCTCTTACCCGTTTGCGAGGCGGTATGTCTCTTCCTGAAACTTTGGGTCTAGCCATGTCTACAAAGCAAATAGAAAAAGTGAGAAATAATTCGAGAAAAGTGTAGATATTTAGTTGCAAAAAGACTCGCCGAACCAGTAGGCCAATAACTGAATCACTTAGACGAGCCCGAAAATACCAGCATGAAAAATTCCTAAACTCAAGACAAGTCGGCAATGTTCAGGGCCATTCGATGAGCTAGGAGTAGACCACCAAAAGATACACTGTATTTTAATTGTTAGATGTGCAGAAAGGGCAATCAAGAAATCCCTTCGGCGAGCTCAGGCATCTCGCTGAAAGTTATTGAAAGAACTAAGACAAAATATGAAATTAAAGGCGATCAAAGGGGGACTTCGGCGAGCTCGAAGAAGCTCGCCAAATGTCTCAACATGCCAGTTTTCAACCCCTATTCGTGAAATCAAGGTCGCAGCCCCCGAATTCAATATCAAACACATACACTACTCAATAAAGGTAGACACATAAGACCTATCCCTTCAAAGTACTGAGACTTACCCCGATTTTGCCAAAAATTTCCATTTGGCGACTTTTGCCCTTAAGAATGACATCAAACACTCCATCATTGGGCAAATTACGTCATTTTGCACAGTTCAGGGTTACTTAGACTTCACCCCACTAGACCCAACATAAATAGACCGGAACTCAACAATTTAAACTCAATTTTAACTAACAAAACACAAGAATTGATTAATTTTAGACCTTTAGGCAAACATTTCAACAAACTAAGGGCAATCCAACACACAAAACAGAATTAAAGCAATTACCCAACATCAAATTATATACAATTGCCTATTTCATTTGAGTTCAACCACCAAATTAAAATGCGGGGTTCGAAAAACCAACCTTAGTGCCAAAATTAAAATTTGTATCGCTTGGAGGCAAAGTGCCCAAATTCGATCACAATTCACACACAAAATGCGGGTAAAAGAAATAAAATAATGAAGATAAACAATTTGGTTAGAGGGTACTGGGGTTTGAAATGAGAAGAAATGAAGGATTTTGAAGTTTTAAACCGTTTGCCCTTTAAAGAGTTTCAGTTCCCGGCCTTTTTCGGTGAAGTAAGTCGTGCTCGCCGACACACTTGGTGATGCACCGAGTGGAATTTTTCTCGCCGAGTATTATAGGACTTCCTGTAAATCTAGGGGTTCAAATGGCAAGCAGAATCTATCTTGTCGAGTTATACAGTTGGCGCTAGAACCACAGTCTGAGATGAAGTTGGGTGAGGAGGAGGAGTGTGAGGCACCGAGATCCTAGACGGATCTTGCATACCCTTGGAGCGAAGTTTTACTCTCCGTGCATGTTGAAGTTTCTTATCTTCACGCTCAATGATGGCAGCCTGAGAGTCCAGGGAATCTTCCTCATTGTACGATGAGTTGTAGTGAGTCTCGTAGACTCCCTTGCTTGTCTGAGCTCACCTCCGGTGAGTCTACCATAGGAGCCTTCCCCTCTCCTGTGCCTTTTCCTCTCTTTGTAGGGAGTTTAGATGTCTTTACCTTGAATGGAAGTACATCCTCATTTAACACAACTCCTCTTGCCCGATTGCGAGGCGGCATGCCTCTTCCTGTCACCTTGGGTCTAGCCATGTCTACAAAGCAAATAGAAAAAGTGGGAAATAATTCGAGAAAAGTGTAGACATTTAGTTGCAGGAAGACTCACCGAACCAGTTGGCCAATCACTCAATCACTTAGGCGAGCCCGAAAATACCAGCATGAAAAATTTCAAAACTCAAGACAAGTCAAAAAGTTTAGGGCCATTTGGCGAGCAAGGAGTAGACCACCAAAAGGTACAGTGTATTTTAATGGTTGGATTTGCAGAAAGGGCAATCAAGAAAACCTTTCGGCGAGCTCAGGCATTTCGCTGAAAGTTATAGAACGAACTAAGACAAAATATAAAATTAAGGGCGATTAGAGGGGACTTCGGCGAGGTCAATGAAGCTCACCAAACAGCTCGACATGCAAGTTTTCAACCCGTAGTTTTGAAATCAATCCCACAGCCCCCGAATTCAAAATCAAACACATACACTACTCAATAAAGGTAGACACATAAGACCTATACATTCAAGGTATTTAGAATTCCCCCAATTTCGCTAAAAATGGCCATTTGACGACTTTTGCCCTTAAGAATGACGTCAAACACTCCATCATTGGGCAAATTACGTCATTTGGCACAATTCAGGGTTACTTAGACTTCACCCCCCTAGACCCGACATAAATAAACCGCAACCCAACAATTTAAACTCAATTTTAACAAACATAACAAAAGAATTGATTAATTTTAGACCTTTAGGCACACATTTCAACAAACTAAGGGCAATCCAACACTTAAAACACAATTAAAGCAATTATCCAACATCAAATTAATTCCAATTACCTATTGCATTTGAATTCAACCACAAAACTAAAGTGCGGGGTTCGAAAAACCAACCTTAGTGCCAAAATTAGAATTTGTATCGCTAGACGGTAAAGTTCCCAAATCCGTGTACAAATTCACACAAGAAATGCGGGTAAAAGAAATAAAATAATGAAGATAAAAAATTTCGTTAGAGGGTACTAGAGTTTGAAATGAGAGGAAATGAAGGATTTTGAAATTTTAAACTGTTTGACCATTAAAGACTTTCAGTTCGCGGCCCTTTTCGGTGAAGTCGTGCCCGCCGACCCACTCGGCGATGCACTGAGTGGAATTTTTCTCGCCGAGTTTTACAGGATTTCCAGTAAATCTGGGGGTTCAAATGGCAAGCAGAATTTGTCTTGCCGAGTTATACAGGTGGCGTTAGAACCACAATCTGAGCTGAAGTTGAGTGAGGAGGATGAGTGTGAGGCACCCAGATTCTAGACCAATCCTGCATACCCTTGGAGCGAAGTTCTACTCTCCGTGCATGAAGAAGTTGGTTATCTTCAAGCTCAAAGATGGTAGCCTGAGAGTCCAGGGAATCTCCCTCATTGTGTGATGAGATGAGGTGAGTCTCATAGACTCCCTCGCTTGTTGGAGCTCACATCCGGTGACTCTACCATAGGAGCCTTCCCCTTTCCTGTGCCTTTTCCTCCCTTTTTTGGGAGTTTAGATGTCTTTACCTAGAATGCAACTACATCCTCATTTATCACAACTCCTCTTGCTCATTTGCGGGGCTGCATGTCTCTTCCGGACACTTTGGGTCTAGCCGTGTATACAAAACAATTAGAAAAAACTGAGAAATAATTCGAGTAAAGTGTAGAGATTTAGTTGCAAGAAGACTTGCCGAACTAGTCGGACAATCGCTGAATCACTTAGGCTAGCCCAAAAATAGCAGCATGAAAAATTCTTAAACTCAAGACAAGTCGTCAATGTTCAGGGCCATTCGGCGAGCTAGGAGTAGACCACTGAAAGATACAGTGTATTTATTGGTTAGATGTGCAGAAAGGGCAATCAAGAAACCTTTCGGCGAGATTAGATATCTCCTTGAAAATTATAGAACGAACTATAATTAGAGTTCAACCACAAAATTAAAGTGCGGGGTTTGAAAAACCAACCTTAGTTCCAAAATTAGAATTTGTATCATTGGGCGGCAAAGTTCCCAAAGCTGATAAAAAATTCACATACAAATTGCGGGTAAAAGAAAAAAAATAATGAAGATAAACAATTTCGTTAGAGGGTACTAGAGTTTGAAATGAGAGGAAATGAAGAATTTTGAAATTTTAAACTGTTTGGCCTTTAAAGACTTTCAGTTCCCGGCCCTTTTCGGTGAAGTATGTTGTGCTCACCGACCCACTCGGCGATGTACCGAGTGGAATTTTTCTCGCTGAGTTTTACAGGACTTCCTGTAAATCTGGGTGTTCAAATGGCAAGCAGAATCGGTCTCGCTGAATTATATAGTTGGCGCTAGAACCACAATCTGAGCTGAGGTTGGGTGAGGAGGAGGAGTCTAAGGCACCCAGATCCTAGACGGATCCTGCATACCCTTGGAGCGAAGTTCTGCTCTTCGTGCATCTAGAAGTTCCTTATCCTCACGCTCAATGATGGCATCCTGAGAGTCCAGGGAATCTCCCTCATTGTATGCTGAGATGAGGTGATTCTCGTAGACTGCCTCGCTTGTCGAAGCTCATCTCCGGTGACTCTACCATAGGAGCTTTCCCCTTTCCTGTGCCTTTTCCTCCCTTTGTAGGGAGTTTAGATGTATTTACCTTGAAGGCAACTACATCCTCATTTATCACAATTCCTCTTGCTCGTTTGCGGGGCTGCATGTCTCTTCCTGACACTTTGGGTCTAGCGATGTCTACAAAACAAATAGAAAAAAGTGTGAAATAATTCGAGAAAAGTGTAGACATTTAGTTATAGGAAGACTCGTCGAACCAGTCGGCCAATCACTGAATCACTTAGGCGATCCCGAAAATACCAGCATAAAAAATTTCTAAACTCAAGACAAGTCAACAATGTTCAGGGCCATTCGGCGAGCTAGGAGTAGACCACCGAAAGATACAGTGTATTTTAATGGATAGATGTGCAGAAAGGGCAATCAGGAAATCCTTTCGGCGATCTCAGCCATCTCGCTGAAAGTTATAGAATGAACTAAGACAAAATATGAAATTAAGTGCGATCAAAGGGGGACTTCGGCGAGCTCAATGAAGCTCGCCAAACGGGTCATCATGCCAGTTTTCAACCCCAAGTTTTCAAATCAAACCCACAGCCCCCGAATTCAATTTCAAACACATACTCTACTCAATAAAGGTAGACACATAAAACCTATACATTCAAGGTAATCAGACTTCCCCCGATTTCGCCAAAAATTGCCATTTGACAACTTTTGCCCTTAAGAATGACGTCAAACACTCCATTATTGGGCAAATTATGTCATTTGGCGCAATTCAGGGTTATTCAGACTTCACCCCACTAGACCCAACATAAATAAACCGCAACCCAACAAATTTAACTTAATTTTAATAAACAAAACACAAGAATTGATTAATTATAGACCTTTAGTCACACATTTCAACAAACTAAGGGTAATCCAACACATAAAACACAATTAAAGCAATTACCCAACATCAAATTATAAACAATTACCTATTGCATTTGAGTTCAACCACAAAATTAAAGTGCGGGGTTCGAAAAACCAACCTTAGTGCCAAAATTTGAATTTGTATAGCTAGGCGGGAAACTTCCCAAATCCGATCATAATTCACACACAAAAAACGGGTAAAACAAATAAAATATTGAAGATAAACAATTTGGTTAGAGGGTACTAGATTTTGAAATGAGAAGAAATGAATGATTTTGAAATTTTAAACTTTTTGGCCTTTAAAGACTTTCAGTTCCCGGCCCTTTTCGGTGAAGTAAGTCGTACTCGCCGACCCAATCGGCGATGCACCGCGCGGAATTTTTCTTGCCGAGTTTTGTAGGACTTTCTATAATTCTGGGAGTTCAAATGGCAAGCAAAATCGGTCTTGCCGAGTTATACAGTTGGCGCTAGAAACACAGTCTGAGCTGAAGGTGGGTGAGGAGGAGGAGTCTGAGGCACCCAGATCCTAGATGGATCCTGCATACCCTTGGAGCGAAGTTCTGCTCTCCGTGCATGTAGAAGTTGCTTATCTTCACTCTCAATAACGGCAGCCTAAGAGTCCAGGGTATCTCCCTCATTGTATGATGAGTTGAGGTGAGTCTCGTAGACTCCCTCGCTTGTCTGAACTCACCTCCGGTTACTCTACCATGGGAGCCTTCCCCTTTCCCATGCCTTTTCCTCCCTTTGTAGGGAGTTTAGATGTCTTTACCTAGAATGCAACTACATCCTCATTTATCACAACTCCTCTTGCTTGTTTGCAGGGTTGCATGTCTCTTCCTGACACTTTGGGTCTAGCCATGTATACAAAACAATTAGAAAAAACTGAAAAATAATTCGAGTAAAGTGTAGACATTTAGTTGCAGGAAGACTCACCGAACTAGTCGGCCAGTCACTGAATAACTTAATGCGGGTAAAAGAAATAAAATAATGAAGATAAACAATTTGGTTAGAGGGTGCTAGAGTTTGAAATGAGAGGAAATGAAGGATTTTAAAATTTTAAACTATTTGGCCTTTAAAGACTTTAAATTCGCTCCCCTTTTCAGTGAAGTAAGTCGTGCTCGCCGACCCACTCGGCGATGCACTATGTGAAATTTTTCTCGCCGAGTTTTACATGACTTCCAGTAAATTTGGGGGGTTGAAATGGTAAGCAGAATCGGTCTCGACGAGTTATACAGGTGGCGCTAGAACCACAATCTGAGCTGAAATTGGGTGAGGAAAAGGAGTCTGAAGCACCCAGATCCTAGACGAATCCTGCATACCCTTGGAGTGAAATTCTTCTCTCCGTGCATGTAGTAGTTTGTTATCTTCACGCTTAAATATGGCAGCCTGAGTGTCTAGGGAATCTACCACATTATCTGATCAAATGAGGTGAGTCTCGTAGACTCCCTCGCTTGTCGGAGCACAGCTCCGGTGACTCTACCATAGGCGCGTCCCCCTTTCATGTGCCTTTTCCTCTCTTTGTAGGTAGTTTAGATGTCTTTACCTTGAATGCAACCACATCCTCATTTCTCACAACTCCTCTTGCCCGTTTGCGGGGCTGCATGTCTCTTCCTTACACTTTGGGTCTAGCCATGTATACAAAACAAATAGAAAAAAAATGAGAAATAATTTGAGAAAAGTGTAGACATTTACTTGCATGAAGAATCGCCGAACCAATCGGCCAATCACTAAATCACTTAGGCGATCCGAAAAATTCCAGGATGAAAAATTTCTAAACTCAAGACAAGTCAACAATGTTCGGGGCCATTCGACGAGCTAGGAATAGACCACCGAAAGATACAGTGTATTTTAATGGTTAGATGTGCAGAAAGGGCAATCAAGAAAATCTTTCGGCGAGCTCAGGCATCTCGCTGAAAGTTATAGAACGAACTAAGACAAAATATCAAATTAAGGGCGAATAAATGGGGACTTCGGCGAGCTCGACGAAGATTGCGAAACAGCTCATCATGCCAGTTTTCAATCCCTAGCCTCGATATCAAGCCCGCAGCCCCCGAATTTAATATCAAACACATACACTACTCATAAAGGTAGACACAAATGACCCATACCTTCAAGGTACTCAGACTTCCCCAGATTTCGCCATAAATGGCCATTTGACGACTTTTGCACTTAATAATGATTTTAAACACTCCATCATTGGGCAAATTACGTCATTTGGCACAATTCAGGGTTACTTAGACTTCACCCCACTAGACCCAACATAAATAAACCGTAACCCAACAATTTCAATTGAATTTTAACAAACAAAACACAAGAATTGATTAATTTTAGACCTTTAGGCACATATTTCAACAAACTTAGGGCAATCCAACGCATAAAACACAATTAAAGTAATTACCCAGCATCAAATTATATACAATTACCTATTGCATTTGAGTTCAACCACAAAATGAAAGTGCGGGGTTCGAATAAACCAACCTTTGTACCGAAATTATAATTTGTATCGCTAGGCGACAAAGTTCCCCAAATCCAAGCACAAATTCACTCACAAAATGCGGGTAAAAGAAGTAAAACAATGAAGATAAACAATTTGGTTAGAGGATGCTAGAGTTTGAAATGAGAGGAAATGAAGGATTTTGAAATTTTAAACTATTTGGCCTTTAAAGACTTTAAATTCACTGCCCTTTTCGATGAAGTAAGTCGTGCTCGCCAACCAATTCGGCGATGCAACGAGTGGAATTTTTCTTGCCAAGTTTTACATGACTTCCAGTAAATCTGGGGGTTCAAACGGCAAGCAGAATTGGTCTCGATGAGTTATACAGGTGGCGCTAGAACCACAATCTGAGCTGAAATTGGGTGAGAAGGAGGAGTCTGAGGCACCCAGATCCTAGATGGATCCTGCATACCCTTGGAGCGAAATTTTTCTCTGTGTGCATGTAGAAGTTGGTTATCTTCACGCTAAAAGATGGCAGCCTGAGAGTCCAGATAATCTACCACATTGTCTGATTAGATGAGGGGAGTCTCGTAGACTCCCTCGCTTATCGGAGCACAGCTCCGGTGACTCTACCATAGGCGCGTCCCCCTTTCATCTGCCTTTTCCTCTATTTGTAGGTAGTTTAGATGTCTTTACCTTGAATGCAACCACATCCTCATGTCTCACAACTCCTCTTACCCGTTTGCGGGGCTGCATGTCTCTTCCTTACACTTTGGGTCTAGCCATGTAGACAAAACAAATAGAGAAAAGTGAGAAATAATTCAAAAAAACTGTAGACATTTACTTGCAGGAAAACTCACCGAACCAGTCGGCCAATCACTAAATCACTTAGGCGAGCTCGAAAATACCAGGATGAAAAATTTCTAAACTCAAGACAAGTCAACAATATTCTGGGCCATTCGGCGAGCTAAAAGTAGACCACCGAAAGATACTGTGTATTTTAATGGTTAGATGAGTAGAAAGGGCAATCAAGAAAATCTTTCGGCGAGCTCAGGCATCTCGCTGAAAGTTATAGAACGAACTAAGACAAAATAAGAAATTAAGTGCGATCAAAGGGGGACATAGGCGAGCTCAACGAAGCTCGCGAAACAGTTCATCATGTAAGTTTTCAACCCCTAGCCTCGAAATCAAGCCCGCAACCCCCGAATTCAATATCAAACACATACGCTACTCAATAAAGGTTGACACATATGACCTATACCTTCAAGGTACTCAGACTTCCCCCAATTTCGCCAAAAATGGCTATTTGACGACTTTTGCCCATAAGAATGACGTCAAACACTTTATCATTGGGCAAATTACGTCATTTGGCACAATTCAGGGCTACTTAGACTTCACCCCACTAGACCCAATATACATAAACCACAACCCAACAACTTAAACTCAATTTTAACAAACAAAACAAAAGAATTGATTAATTTTAGACCTTAAGGCACACATTTCAACAAACTAAGGGCAATCCAACACATAAAACACAATTAAAGCAATTACCCAACATCAAATAATATCGAATTACCTATTGCATTGGAGTTCAACCACAAAATTATAGTGCAGGGTTCGAAAAACCAACCTTAGTGTCAAAACTAAAATTTGTATCGCTAGGCGGAAAGTTACCCAAATCTGAGCACAAATTCACACACAAAATGTGGGTAAAAGAAATAAAATAATGAAGATAAACAATTTAGTTAGAGGGTACTAGAGTTTGAAATGAGAGGAAATGAATGATTTTGAAATTTTAAATTCTTTGGCCTTTAAGGACTTTCAGTTGTCGGCCCTTATCAGTGAAGTAAGTCGTGCTCGCCGAACCACTCGGCGATTCGCCGAACCACTCGGCGATGCACCGAGTGGAATTTTTCCCATCGAGATTTACAGGATTTTCAGTAAATATAGAGGTTCAAATGGCAAGAAGAATCTGTCTCGCCAAGTTATATAGGTGGCGCTAGAACCACAATCTGAGCTGAAGTTTGGTGAGGAGGAGGAGGAGGAGTCTGAGGCACCTAGATCCTAGACCGATCTTGCATACCCTTTGGAGCGAAGTTCTGCTCTCTGTGTATGTAGAAGTTGGTTATCTTCACGCTCAAAGATGGCAACCTGAGAGTCCAGGGAATCTTCCTCATTGTATGATGAGATGAGGTGAGTCTCGTAGACTGCCTCGCTTATCGGAGCTCACCTTCGGTGAGTCTACCATAGGAGCCTTCCCCTTTCCTATGCCTTTTCATCTCTTTGTAGGTAGTTTAGATGTCTTTACCTTGAATGCAACCACATCCTCATTTATCACAACTCCTCTTGCTTGTTTGCGGGGCTGTATGTCTCTTCTTGACACTTTGGGTCTAGCGATGTATACAAAACAATTAGAATAAACTAAGCAATAATTCGAGAAAAGTGTAGCGATTTAGTTGAAGGAAGACTCGCCGAACTAGTCGGCCAATCACTGAATCACTTAGGCTAGGCCAAAAATACGAGCATGAAAAATTTGGAATCTCAAGACAAGTCGGCAATGTTTAGGGCCATTCAGCGAGCTAGGAGTAGACCACAAAAAGATACAGTGTATTTTAATGGTTAGATGTGCAGAAAGAGCAATCAAGAAACCTTTCGGCGAGCTCAGGCATCTCCTTGAAAGTTATAGAACGAAATAAGACAAAAAATGAAATTAAAGGCGATCAAAAGGGGACTTCGGCGAGCTCGAAGAAGCTCGCCAAATGTCTCAACATGCCAGTTTTCAACCCCTAGTCGTGAAATCAAGGTCGCAGCCCCCGAATTCTATATCAAACAAATACACTACTCAATAAAGGTAAGAACATATGACCTATACCTTCAAGGAACTCAGACTTGCCCCGATTTCGCCAAAAATGGCCATTTGACGACTTTTGCCCTTAAGAATGACGTCAAACACTCCATCATTGGGCAAATTACGTCATTTGGCACAATTCAGGGTTACTTAGACTTCACCCCACTAGACCCAACATAAATAAACCGCAACCCAACAATTTAAACTCTATGTTAACAAACAAAACACAAGACTTGATTAATTTTAGATCTTTAGGCACATATTTCAACAAACTAAGGGCAATCCAACTCATAAAACATAATCAAAGCTATTAACTAACATCAAATTATATACAATTACCTATTGCATTTGAGTTCAACCACAAAATTAAAGTGTGGGGTTCGAAATACCAACCTTAGTGCCAAAATTAGAATTGATATCGCTAGGCGGCAAAGTTCCCAAATCCGAGCAAAAATTCACCGAAAAAATGTGGCCAAAGGAATAAAATAATGGAGATAAACACTTTGATTAGAGGGTACTAGAGTTTGAAATGAGAGGAAATGAAGGATTTTGAAATTTTAAATTGTTTGGCCTTTAAAGACGTTTAGTTCCCGGCCCTTTTTGGTGAAGTAAGTCGTGATCGCCGACCCACTCGGTGATGTACCAAGTGGAATTTTTCTCGCCAAGTTGTACAGGACTTTCTGTAAATTAGGGGGATCAAATGGAAAGCAGAATCGGTCTCGCTGAGTTATACAGTTGGCGCTAGAGCCACAATCTGAGCTTAAGTTGTGTGAGGAGGAGGAGTCTGAGGCGCCCAGATCCTAGACAGATCCTGCATACCCTTGGAGCGAAGTTCTGCTCTCCGTGCATGTAGAAGTTGCTTATCTTCATGCTCAATGATGGCAGCCTAAGAGTCCAGGGAATCTACCTCATTGTCTGATTAGATGAGGTGAGTCTCGTAGACTCCCTCGCTTGTCAGACCTCACCTCCGGTGACTCTACCTTAGGCGTCTTCCCCTTTCCTGTGTCTTTTCATATCTTTGTAGGTAGTTTAGATGTCTTTATCTTGAATGCAACCACATCCTCATTTCTCTCAACTCCGCTTGCCCGTTTGCTGGGCTTCATGTCTCTTCTTTGCAGTTTGGGTCTAGCCATGTAAACAAAACAAATAGAAAAAAGTGAAAAATAATTCGAGAAAAGTGTAGACATTTACTTGTAGGAAGACTCATCGAACTAGTCGGCCAGTCACTGAATCACTTAGGCGACCCTGAAAATACCAGCATGAAAAATTTCTAAACTCAAGACAAGTCAACAATGTTCAGGGCCATTCAGCGAGCTAGGAGTAGACCACCGAAAGATACCGTGTATTTTAATGGTTAGATGTGCAGAAAGGGCAATCAAGAAATTCTTTCGGCGAGCTCAGGCATCTCGCTGAAAGTTATAGAATGAACTAAGACAAAATATGAAATTAAGGGCGATCAAAGGGGGACTTCGGCGAGCTCGACGCGCCAATCGGGTCATCATGCCGGTTTTCAACCCCTAGTTTTGAAATAAAACTTCCAGCCCCCGAATTCAATATCAATCACATACACTACTCAATAATGGTAAACACATAAAACCTATACCTTCGTGGTACTCAGACTTTCCCCGATTTTGCCAAAAATTGCCATTTGACGACTTTTGCCCTTAAGAATGACGTCAAACACTCCATCATTGGGTATATTACGTCATTTGGCACAATTAGGGGTTATTTAGACTTCACCCCACTAGACCCACCATAAATAAACCGCAACCCAACAAATTAAACTTAATTTTATCAAACAAAACACAAGAATTGATTAATTATAGACCTTTAGTCACACATTTCAACAAACTAAGGGAAATCCAACACATAAAACACAATTAAGCAATTACCCAACATCAAATTATAAACAATAACCTATTACATTTGAGTTCAACCACAGAATTAAAGTGCGGGGTTCGAAAAACCAACCTTAGTGCCAAAATTAGAATTTGTATCGCTAGGCGGCAAATTTCCCAAATCCGATCACAATTTACACACAAAATGCGGGTAAAAGAAATAAAATATTGAAGATAAACAATTTGGTTAGAGGATACTAGAGTTTGAAATGAGAAGAAATGAAGAATTTTGAAATTTTAAATAGTTTGGCCTTTAATGAGTTTCAGTTCCCGGCCCTTTTCGGTGAAGTAAGTCGTGCTGGCAGTCCCACTCGGCGATGCACCGAGTGGAATTTTTCTTGCCGAGTTTTATAGGACTTCCTGTAAATCTGGGGGGTTTAAACAGCAAGCAGAATCGGTTTCGACGAGTGATACAGGTGGCGCTAGAACCACAATCTGAGTAGAAATTGGGTGAGGAGGAGGAGTCTGAGGCACCTAGTACCTAGACGGATCCAGCATACACTTGGAGCGAAATTCTTCTATCCGTGTATGTAGAATTTATTTATTTTCACGCTCACTGATGGCAGCCTAAGAGTCCAGGGAATCTCCCTCATTGTATGATTAGATGAGGTGAGTCTCATAAACTCCCTCGCTTGTCGGAGCTCACCTCCGGTGACTCTACCATAGGCGCCTTCCCATTTCCCGTGGCTTTTCCTCTCTTTGTAGGTAGTTTAGATGTCTTTACCTTGAATGCAACCACATCCTCAGTTCTCACAACTCCTTTTGCCCGTTTGCGGGGTTGCATGTCTCTTCCTTACACTTTTCGTCTAGCCATGTATACAAAACAAATAGAAAAATGTGCAAAATAATTCGAGGAAAGTGTAGACATTTACTTGCAGGAAGACTCGCCGAACCAGTCGGCCAATCACTGAATCACTTAGGCGAGCCTGACATAACAACATGAAAAGTTTCTAAACTCAAGAGAAGTCAACAATGTTCAGGGCCATTCGGCGAGCTAGGAGTAGACCACCGAAAGATACAATGTATTTTAATAGTTTGATGTGTAGAAAGGGCAATCAAGAAAATCTTTCGGCGAGCTTAGGCATCTCGCTGAAAGTTATAGAACGAACTAAGACAAAATATGAAATTAAGGGGGATCAAAGGGGGACTTCGGTGAGCTCGACGAAGATCGCAAAACGGCTCATCATGCTAGTGTTCAATACCTAGCCTCGAAATCAAGCCTGCAGGCCCTGAAATCAATATCAAACCCATACACTACTCAATAAAGGTAGACACATTTGACCTATACCTTCAAGGTACTCAAACTTCCTCCAATTTCTCCAAAAATGGCCATTTGATGACTTTTTCCCTTAAGAATGACGTCAAACACTCCATCATTGGGAAAATTACGTCATTTGACACAATTCAGGGTTACTTATACTTCTCCCCACTAGACCAAACATAAATAAACCGCAACCCAACAATTTAAACTCAATTTTAACAAACAAAACACAAGAATTGATTAATTTTAGACCTTTAGGCACACATTTCAACAAACTAAGGGCAATCCAACACATAAAACACAATTAAAGCAATTACCCAACATCAAATTATGTACAATTACCTATTGCATTTGAGTTCAACCACAAAATTAAAGTGCGGGGTTCGAAAAACTAACCTTAGTACAGAAATTAGAATTTGTATCGCTAGGCGGCAAACTTCCCCAAATTCGTGCACAAATTTACACACAAAATGCGGGTAAAAGAAATAAAATAATGAAGATAAACAATTTGGTTAGAGGGTGCTAGAGTTTGAAATGAGAGGAAATGAAGGATTTTAAAATTTTAAACTATTTGGCCTTTAAAGATTTTAAATTCGCTCCCCTTTTCAGTGAAGTAAGTCGTTCTCGCCGACCCAATCGGCGATGCACCAAGTGAAATTTTTCTCGCCAAGTTTTACATGACTTCCAGTAAATCTGGGGGTTCAAATTGCAAGCAGAATTGGTCTCGACGAGTTATACAGGTGGCGCTAGAACCACAATCTGAGCTGAAATTGGGTGACGAAAAGGAGTCTGAGGCACCCAGATCCTAGACGAATTCTGCATACCCTTGGAGTGAAATTCTTCTCTCCGTGCATGTAGTAGTTTGTTATCTTCACGCTTAAAGATGGCAGCCTGAGAGTCCAGGGAATCTACCACATTGTCTGATCAAATGAGGTGAGTCTCGTAGACTCCCTCGCTTGTCGGAGCACAACTCCGGTGAATCTACCATAGGCGCGTCCCCCTTTCATGTGCCTTTTCCTCTCTTTGTAGGTAGTTTAGATGTCTTTACCTTGAATGCAACCACATCCTCATGTCTCACAACTCCTCTTGCCCATTTGCGGGGCTGCATGTCTCTTCCTTACACTTTGGGTCTAGCCATGTATACAAAACAATTAGAAAAAAGTGAGAAATAATTTGAGAAAAGTGTAGATATTTACTTGCATGAGGACTCGTCGAACCTATCGGCCAATAACTAAATCACTTAGGCGATCCGAAAAATACCAGCATGAAAAATTTCTAAACTCAAGACAAGACAACAATGTTCGGGGCCATTCGGCGAGCTAGGAATAGACCACCAAAAGATACAGTGTATTTTAATGGTTAGATGTGCAGAAAGGGCAATCAAGAAAATCTTTCGGCGAGCTCAGGCATCTCGCAGAAAGTTATAGAACGAACTAAGACAAAATATCAAATTAAGGGCGAATAAATGGGGACTTCGGCTAGCTCGACGAAGATTGCGAAACAGCTCATCATGCCAGTTTTCAATCCCTAGCCTCGATATCAACCCCGCAGCCCCCAAATGCAATATCAAAAACATACACGACTCAATAAAGGTAGACACGTATGACCTATACCTTCAAGGTACTCATACTTCCCTCGATTTCGCCAAAAATAGCCATTTGATGACTTTTTCCCTTAAGATTGACGTCAAACACTCCATCATTGGGCAAATTGCGTCATTTGGCACAATCAGGGTTACTTAGGCTTCACCCCACTAGACCCAACATAGATAAACCGCAACCCAACAATTTAAACTCAATTTTAACAAACAAAACACAAGAATTGATCAATTTTAGACCTTTAGGCACACATTTCAAGAAACTAAGGGCAATCTAACACATAAAACACAATTAAAGCAATTACCCAACATCAAATTATATCCAATTACCTATTGCATTTGAGTTCAACCACAAAATGTAAGTGCAAGGTTCGAAAAACCAACCTTAGTGCCAAAATTAGAATTTGTATCGCTAGGCAGCAAAGTTCCCAAATCCGAGCACAAATTCAAACACAAAATGCGGGTAAAAGCAATAAAATAATTTAGATAATCAAGTTGGTTAGAGGGTACTAGAGGTTGAAATGAGAGGTAATGAAGGATTTCGAAATTTTAACTGTTTGGCCTTTAAAGACTTTCAGTTCGCTGCCCTTTCCGGTTAAGTAAGTCGAGCTCGCCGACCTGCTCGGTGATGCACCGAGTGGAATTTTTCTCGCCGAGTTTTATGGGACTTCCAGTAAATCTGGGGGTTCAATTGGCAAGCAGAATCAGTCTCGCCGAGTTGTACATGTGGCTCTAGAACCACAATCTGAGCTGAAGTTGGATGAGTAGGAGGAGTCTGAGGCACCAAGATCCTAGACCTATCCTACATACCCTTGGAGGGAAGTTCTGCTCGGTGTGCATGTAAAAGTTAGTTATCTTCACGCTCAAAGATGGCAGCCTGAGAGTCCAGGGAATCTCCCTCATTGTATGATGAGATGAGGTGAGTCTCGTAGATGCCCTCGCTTGTCGGAGCTTACCTCCGGTGACTCTACCAAAAGAGCCTTCCCCTTTCCTGTGCCTTTTCCTCCCTTTGTAGGGAGTTTAGATGTCTTTACCTTGAATGGAACTATATCATCATTTATCACAACTCCTCTTGCTCGTTTGCAGGTCTACATGTCCCTTGTTGATTCTTTGGGTCTAGCCATCCATACAAAACAAATAGAAAAAAGTGAAATAATTCTAGAAAAGTGTAGACATTTAGTTGAAGGAAGACTCGCCGAACTAGTCGGCCAATCACTGAATCACTATTGCTAGACCGAAAATACCAGCATGAAAAATATCTAAACATAAGATAAGTCAGCAATGTTCACGGCCATTCGGCGAGTTAGGAGTAGACCACCGAAAGATACTATGTATTCTAATGGCTAGATGTGCAGAAAGGGCAATCAAGAAATCTTTCGGCGAGCTCAGACATCTCGCTGAAAGTTATAGAACGAACTAAGACAAAATATGAAATTAAGGCCGATCTAAGGGGGATTTCGGCAAGCTCGACGAAGCTCGCCAAACGGCTCAACATGCCTGTTTTCAACCCCTATTCTCGAAATCAACCCCGCAGCCCCCGAATTCAATATCAAACACATACACTACTCTATAAAGGTAGACACATATGACCTATAACTTCAGGGTACTCAGACTTCCCCCGATTTTCCAAAAACGGTCATTTGACGACTTTTGCCCTTAACGATGACGTCAAACATTCCATCATTGGGAAAATTACGTCATTTGGCACAATTCAGGGTTACTTAGACTTCGCCCCACTAGACCCAACATAAATTAACCGCAAATCAACAGTTTAAACTCAATTTTAACAAACAAAACACAAGAATTGATTAATTTTAGACCTTTAGGCACACATTTCAAGAAACAAAGGGCAATCCAACACATAAAACACAATTAAAGCAATTACCCAATATCAAATTATATCCAATTACCTATTGCATTTGATTTCAACCACAAAATTAAGGTGCGGGGTTCAAAAAACCATCCTTAGTGCAAAAAATAGAATTTGTAACGCTAGGTGGCAAAGTTCCCAAATCCGAGCAAAAATTCACACACAAAATGTGGGTAAAAGAAATAAAATAATGAAGATAAACAATTTGATTAGAGGGTACTAGAGTTTGAAAAGAGAGGAAATGAATGATTTTGAAATCTTAAACTGTTTGGCCTTTAAAGACATTCAGTTCGCGGCCTTTTTCGGTGAAGTCGTGCTCACCGACCCACCCGGCGATGCACCGAGTGGAATTTTTCTCGCCGAGTTTTACAGGACTTCTAGTATATCTAGGGGTTCAAATGGCAAGCGGAATATGTCTCGCCGAGTTATACAGGTGGCGCTAGAACCACAATATGAGCAGAAGTTAGGTGAGGAGGAGGAGTTTAAGGCACCCAGATCCTAAGACGGATCCTACATACCCTTGGAGCGAAGTTTTGTTCTCTGTGCAAGTAGAAGTTGGTTATCTTCACGCTCAAAGATGGCTGCCTGAGAGTCCAGGGAATCTCCCTCATTGTATAAAGAGATGAGGTGAGTCTCGTAGACTCCATCGCTTTTCGAAGATCACCTCGGTGACTCTACCATAGGAGCTTTCCCTTTTCTTGTGCCTTTTCCTCCCTTTGTAAGGAGTTTAGATGTCTTTACCTTGAATAGAACCACATCCTCATTTATTACAACTCCTCTTGCCCGTTTGCGGGGCGGCATGACTCTTCCTGACACTTTGGGCATAGCAATGTCTACAAAATTAACAGAAAAAAGTGAGAAATAATTCGAGAAAAGTGTAGACATTTCGTTGCCGGAAGACTCGCCGAACTAGTCGGCCAATCACTGCAACACTTAAGCGAGCCCGAAAATACCATCATGAAAAATTGCTAAACTCAAGAGAAGTTGGCAATGTTTAGGGCAATTCGGCGTGCTGGGAGTATACCATCGAAAGATACTGTGTATTTTAATGGTTAGATGTGCAGAAAGGGCTATCAAGAAAACCTTTCGGCGAGCTCAGACATCTCGCTGAAAGTAATAAAATGATCTAAGACATAATATGAAATTAAGGGCGATCAAAGGGGGACTTCGACGAGCTCGACGAAGCTCGCCAAATTGCTCAACATGCCAGTTTTCAACCCCTAGTCTCTAAATGAAGCCCGCAGCCCCCAAATTCAATATCAAACATATACACTACTCAATAAAGGTAGACACGTATGACCTATACCTTCAAGGTACTCATACTTCCCTCGATTTCACCAAAAATGACAATTTGATGACTTTTGCCCTTAAAAATGACGTCAAACACTCCATCATTGGGCAAATTACGTCATTTGGCACAATTCAGGGTTACTTAGACTTCACCCCACTAGACCCAACATAAATAAACCACAACACACCAATTTAAACTCAATTTTTAGAAACAAAATAGAAGAATTGATTAATTTTAGACCTTTAGGCACACATTTCAACAAAATAAGGGCAATCCAACACATAAAACACAATTAAAGCAATTACCTAACATCAAATTATATCCAATTACCTATTGCATTTGAGTTCAACCACAAAATTTAAGTGCAGGGTTCGAAAAACCAACCTTAGTGCCAAAATTAGAATTTGTATTCGTTAGGCGGCAAAGTTCCCAAATCCGAGCACAAATTCACACAGAAAATGCGGGTAAAAGAAATAAAATAATTAAGATAGTCAAGTTGGTTAGAGGGTACTAGAGATTGAAATGAGAGGTAATGAAGGATTTAGAAATTTTAACTGTTTGGCCTTTAAAGACTTTCAGTTCGCTGCCCTTTTCGGTGAAGTAAGTCGTGCTCGCCGACCAACTCGGTGATGCACCAGTGGAATTTTTCTCGCCGAGTTTTACAGGACTTCCAATAAATCTGGGGGTTCAAATGGTAAGCAAAATCGGTCTCGCCGAGTTATACAGTTGGCTCTAGAACCACTATCCGAGCTGAAGTTGGGTGAGTAGGAGGAGTCTGAGGCACCCAGATCCTAGACCTATCCTGCATACCCTTGGAGGGAAGTTCTGCTCGGTGTGCATGTACAAGTTAGTTATCTTCACGCTCAAAGATGGCAGCCTGAGAGTCCAGGGAATCTCCCTCATTGTATGATGAGATGAGGTGAGTCTCGCAGATGCCCTCGCTTGTCGGAGCTCACCTCCGGTGACTCTACCATAAGAGCCTTCCCCTTTCCTGTGCCTTTTCCTCCCTTTGTAGGGAGTTTAGATGTCTTTACCTTGAATGCAACTATATCCGCATTTATCACAACTCCTCTTGCTCGTTTGCAGGGTTGCATGTCCCTTGTTGATTCTTTAGGTCTAGCCATCTATACAAAACAAATAGAAAAAAGTGAGAAATAATTCTAGAAAAGTGTAGACATTTAGTTGAAGGAAGACTCGCCGAACTAGTCGGCCAATCACTGAATCACTTAGGCTAGACTGAAAATACCAGCATGAAAAATTTCTAAGCTCAAGACAAGTCAGCAATGTTCAAGGCCATTCGGTGAGCTTGGAGTAGACTACCGGAAGATACAGTGTTTTTTGATGGTTAGATGTGCAGAAAAGGCAATCAAGAAATCTTTCGGCGAGCTTAGGCATCTCGCTGAAAGTTATAGAAAGAACTACGACAAAATATGAAATTAAGGCCGATCAAAGGCGGACTTCGGCGAGCTCGACGAAGGTCGCCAAACGGCTCAACAAGCTTGTTTTTAACCACTAGTCTCGAAATCAAGCCCGCAGCCCACAAATTCAATATTAAACACATATACTACTAAATAAATGTAGACATATATGACCTATACCTTCAAGGTAGTCAGACTTCCCTAGATTTCGCCAAAAACGGCCATTTGATGACTTTTGCCGTTAAGAATTATGTCAAACACTCTATCATTGGGCAAATTACGTCATTTGGCACAATTCAGGGTTACTTAGACTTCACCCCACTAGACCCAACAATAATAAACCGCAACCGAACAATTTAAACTCAATTTTAATAAACAAAACACAAGAATTGATTAATTTTAGACCTTTAGGCACACATTTCAACAAACTAAGGGCAATCCAACACATAAAACACAATTAAAGAAATTACCCAACATCAAATTATATCCAATCACCTATTGCATTTGATTTCAACCACAAAATTAAATTGCGGGGTTCGAAAAACCAACCTTAGTGCAAAAATTAGAATTTGTAACGCTAGGCGGCAAAGTTCCCAAATCCGAGCACAAATTCACATACAAAATGTGGGTAAAAGATATAAAATAATGAAGATAAACAATTTGGCTAGAGGGTACTAGAGTTTGAAATGAGAGGAAATGAAGGATTTTGAAATTTTAAACTATTTGGCCATTAAAGAATTTCAGTTCTAGGCCCTTAACGGTGAAGTAAGTGGTGCTCACCGAACCACTCGGCGATGCACTGAGTGGAATTTTTCTCGCAGAGTTTTACAGGACTTTCCGTAAATCTGGGGGTTCAAAAGACAGGCAAAATCGGTCTCACCGAGTTATACAGGTGGCGCAAGAACCACAATCTGAGCTGAAATAGGTGAGGAAGAGGAGTTTGAGGCACCCAGATCCTAGACGGATCCTGCATACCCTTGGAGCAAAGTTCTGCTCTATGTGCATGTAGGAGTTGGTTATCTTCACGTTCAAAGATGGCAGCCTGAGAGTCCAGGGAATCTCCCTCATTGTATGATGAGATGAGGTGAGTCTCCTAGACTCCATCACTTGTCGGAGCTCACCTCCGATGACTCTACCGTAGGAGCTTTCCTTTTTCTTGTGCCTTTTCCTCCCTTTGTAAGGAGTTTAGATGTCTTTACCTTGAATGGAACTACATCCTCATTTATCACAACTCTGCTTGCCCGTTTGCGGGGCGGCATGTCTCTTCATGATACTTTGGGTCTAGCAATGTCTACAAAACAAACAGAAAAAAGTGAGAAATAATTTGAGAAAATTGTAGACATTTAGTTGCCGGAAGACTCGCCGAACTAGTCGGCCAATCACTCAATCACTTAGGCAAACCCGAAAATACCATCATGAAAAATTTCTAAACTCAAGAGAATTTGGCAATGTTCAGGGCCATTCGGCGAGCAAGGAGTATACCACCGAAAGATACTGTGTATTTTAATGGTTAGATGTGCAGAAAGGGCAATCAAGAAAACCTTTCGGCGAGCTCAGGCATCTCGCTTAGAGTTATAGAACAGACTAAGACAAAATATGAAACTAAGGGTGATCAAAAGGGGACTTCGACGAAGCTCGCCAAACTGCTCAACATGCCAGTTTTCAACCCCTAGTCTCGAAATCAAGCCCGCTGCCCCCGAATTCAATAGCAAACACATACACTACTCAATAAAGGTAGACACGTACGACCTATACCTTCAAGGTACTCAGACTTCCCCCAATTTAGCCAAAATGGCCATTTGTTGACTTTTGCCCTTAAGAATGACGTCAGACACTCCATCATTGGGAAAATTACGTCATTTGGAACAATTCAGGGTTACTTAGACTTCACCCCACTGGACCCAACCTAAATAAACCGCAAACCAACAATTTAAACTCAATTTTAACAAACAAAACACAGGAATTGATTAATTTTAGTTCTTTAGGCACACATTTCAACAAACTAAGGGCAATCCAACACATAAAACACAATTAAAGCAATTACACAACATCAAATTATATCCAATTACCTATTGCATTTGAGTTCAACCATAAAATTAAAGTGCGGGGTTCGAAAAACCAACCTTAGTGAGCTAAAATTATAATTTGTATCGATGGGCGGCAAAGTTCCTGAATCTGAGCACAAATTCACACACAAAATTTAGGTAAAGAAGTAAAATAATGAAGATAAACAATTTGGTTAGAGGGTAGTAGAGTTTGAAATGAGAGGAAATGAAGGATTTTGAAATTTTAAACTGTTTGGCCTTCAAAGAGTTTAAGTTCGCGAACCTTTTTGGTAGAGTAAGTCATGCTCGCCGACCCACTCGGCGATGCACCTAGTGTAATTTTTCTCGCCGAGTTTAACAGGACTTCCTGTAAATCTTGGGTTCAAATGCCAAGTAGAATCAGTCTCGCCGAGTTATACAGGTGGCGCTAGAACCACAATCTGAGCTGAAGTTGGGTGAGGAGGAGGAGTCTGAGGCACCTAGATCTTAGATGGACCATGCATACCCTTGGTGCGAAGTTCTAGTCACCGTGCTTGTAGAAGTTGCTTATTTTCACGCTCAAATATGGCAGCCTGAGAGTCCAGGGAAACTCCCTCATTGTATGATGAGATGAGGTGAGTCTCGTAGACTCCCTCGCTTGTCGGAGCTCACCTCCAGTGACTCTACCATAGGAGCCTTCCCCTTTGCTGTGCCTTTTCCTCCCTTTGTACGGAGTTTAGATGTCTTTACCTTGAATGCCAAAATTAGAATTTGTTTAGTTAGGCGACAAAGTTCCCAAACTCGAGCACAAATTCACACACAAAATGTGGGTAAAAGAAATAGAATATTGAAGATAAACAATTTGGTTAGAGGGTACTAGAGTTTGAAATGAGAGGAAATGAAGGATTTTGAAATTTTAAACTGTCTGGCCTTTAAAGACTTTCAGTTCCCGGCCTTTTTTGGTGAAGTTAGTCATGCTCATCGACCCACTCGGTGATGCACCTAGTGGAATTTTTCTCACAGAGTTTTATAGGATTTCCAGTAAATCTGTGGTTCAAACGACAAGCAGAATCGGCTCGCCGAGTTATGCAGGTGGCGCTAGAACCACAATTTGAGCTGAAGTTGGGTGAGGAAGAAGAGTCTGATGAACCCAGATCCTAGACGGATCCTGCATACCCTTGGAGCGATGGTCTGCTCTCTGTGCATGTAGAAGCTGGTTATCTTCACGCTAAAAAATGGCAGCCTTAGAGTCCTGGGAATCTCCCTCATTGTTTGATGAGAAGAGGTGAATCTCGTAGACTCCCTCTTTTGTCGGAGCTCACCTCAGGTGACTCTACGATAGGAACCTTCCACTTTCGTGTGCCTTTTCTTCCCTTTGTAGGGAGTTAAGATGTCTTTACCTTGAATGCAACTATATCCTTGGTTAGAGGGTACTAGAGTTTGAAATGAGAGGAAATGAAGGATTTTGAAATTTTAAACTGTTTGGCCTTTAAAGACTTTCAGTTCACGGCCATTTTCGGTGAAGTAAGTCGTGCTCGCCGACCCACTCGACGATGCATCGAGTGGAATTTTTCTCACCGAGTTTTACAGGATTTCCAATAAATTTTGGGGTTCAAAC
The DNA here is from genome assembly GCA_029582385.1 of Solanum tarijense. NCBI lineage: Eukaryota > Viridiplantae > Streptophyta > Magnoliopsida > Solanales > Solanaceae > Solanum > Solanum tarijense. The sequence goes on from JAJONW010009013.1 coordinate 33,402, forward strand.
GGCAAGAAGAATCGGTCTTACCGACCTGTTCAGCGAGTCACCAATTAAGCCTTTGGCCCATCGAGATATATAGAGTTCCGCTTCAAGCTTGGTGATTCAAACGGCGGTCCAAGTCGGGGCTCGCCGACTTGTTCGGCATGCCACTGATTGGACTTTAGCCTCGCCAAACTACCCACTTTCCAACACTCTTCACTTCTCAACCTTCACAATCAAGACCCCTTATTCAAAATCAAAAACTAAAGCCTTAAAACCTTGGGTTTCTTCCCAAGAAACACCTTAGTTAACTTCGTGGCACGACGAGGAAACCAAATCAAACTTCATTTTTGGGGTTTGCCATAGAGACTGAGTGTGAGGTCACCGTCCGGTTTAGAGTTGAAACATCCCCTTTCATCTCTTTCAATACTTTGTTCGACCTGTATGACCACCTTCAGATTCCTTGGGGTTTTGACGCTCATGAGGAGGGACATACCTTTCATTATCCCCCTCTCTCTTCTTCCAAGTGGAGGTGCGATCATGCCAAACTCTATCATGGTATCTCGAACCCTCATATATATTCCATCATTTATTTCCACCCGGTCCTTGGTTGTTTGCATGATAACCTCCTCTTTGATTGGCCAGGAAGTTCACTTCCTCATTGTACAACGCTTCAAATTGTGCTTCATCGGGGCTTGCTCCACCAACACCCACGGTACTAACACTCTTTGTACCAACACCCATGAATTATTTAACTAATATATCAAACTATGTCATCATTTTGGCCATGTTTTAGTCTCTCTCTTGATCCTTCTGGATCTGCTCTTTTGTTATTTCATAAGTGAGAGGAGAGACTTCCTCTTCACGAGTGTACCATGCCTTATTGATCTTGGTCATACAATCAAGGATTTGGGATGCTACTTCATAGGGTTGTTGCATTATACCACCAAGTGAGAGTTGATCAGCAATTCATTTGTTCATCGAATCGAGATTCCTATAGAAGTGTTGCAACAACACATTATTTGGAAGTCCATCAGTTGGGCACTGAAGCTCTAACTTCTTAAATCTCAGCCATGTCTCATGGATTGGCTCACCTTCCAAGCATTTGAACCTTGGATGCCATCCCTTAGAGATATCATCTTCGATGGGGGAAAGAATCTTACTTAAAAAATTGTGGTCAACTCATCTGAAGAGGTGATGGAGTCCCTCGGTAACTCAACCAACCATTTAGTAGCTTCACCCATCAAAGAGAACACAAACAACCTGAGACAGACCGATTCTTGCGATATGTTCTTAAATGAGAACGGCCCACAAAAATCCACAAAGTTCCTGATATGCTCATGGGTATTCTCATGAGCAACCCCCCAAATAATCCTTTCAATTGTAGGAGCTGAAGCATTGTGCTTGTCATGTGTAAAATAACGTTTCCTTCAGCCGTACGTAGACAAATGGCACTAGCACCACCCACTTGGATTGGGTCATGACATCATTGAGGTTCCCAATGTCATCTTGGTTGCCCACTCTGCTACCATTACTTCCGTTTATGCTCATCTCTTCCTCTGTTCAAAAAAAGTAACAAAAAACCAAAAAACTAGAATAAGTAGTTTCGACTACAACTAACGAGAACACAATTTAACTTCACTAAAAGAATTTTAAACAACACCAGTCCCCGGTAGCAGCACCATTTTAATTAATGTTTCAAGCACTCCTCATCTAATTCTAGTTGCAAATGATCGATATGCAGTATAAAACCCAACAAAGAGTTGGGGTTGAACCCACATAGAGTGGTACGTGTTCAAATTCACTTAGGAAGTACAAATGTGGTTGCTTCATATATAGGAATAGATATTATCAAAAAATACATATAAAAAAGTTGGAATGGGGTGACAATAAATGTCAGATTGGGGGTTTTGGTTCACAATTATCAACTACAAGGCAAATACACAAAACACATTTAACAATATAGGGAGGAATTCTTGAGATGTGATCGATTATAGGAAATTTCTCTCTATGGGTAATTGCAACTACTAATGAATAGCTAAATATCAGTGGGTAGGCTGGACTATGAGTGAAATAGCTTTCTCTCAAACAACTACTCTGATTTAAGTGATTTCTCTCGAACATCAACAAGCTTAATAAATAAGAACAGTCCACTATCTTAATACATCTTCTCTCTCTCGTAAGATGGATGGGATTGAGTTTAGGATTTACTCTCTCGAGCAGAACCCAAAACAACCCAATACACACAAACCATTAATCAAAAGTTTGGGTTCTAAAACCTTACTCATGAACAAGCTAAGAACACAAAATTAGAATTACATTTGTAACTACAATTTATAAATAAAAACACAGCTATTGATTAAACTTATTTCAATATAGCATTTAAATTAGTAATAAGCAATACCCATAAGCTAATTCAACCCATAATTACATAAGCAGACCCCAAGAATTGGGATTTTAGCCACACTTCATAAAACACAGAAAAACAATTACCAAATAAATTAGCCATGATCTAGGTAGGATTATTCAAGCTTTTATAGTGGTCCAAATTGAAGAAAATAAATAATCCACTTGCAAAATCTCCGATTTGAGACTCAAAAAGCCTTCAAGTCTACTAGGAAACTGTCAAACTTTCAAAGGAATTCTTCTAAATGGTAGCAACTCTTCAATTGACGGTTGAAAATCCTATTATAGTCCTTAAAAATAAGCCATGAAAGGCGATTAGGCGAGGTAACTCAGGTTCGCCGAGTGGTTCGGCGAACTGCCCTTTGCACTTTTTTATGCCTTCATGCATTGACTCTCAGCATCCTCAAGTCTTGTAACTTTAGGCGATCCATTTTGTCATCGTGGAACTAATTGGCGATTCGTCCACTGCCCCCTTCCTGTCACCGATTTGATTTCTTCCCTCAAGGCTGTCACACTAGAACTTTAGGTGGATTGAAGAGCCACTAGGCGAGCCACCGAGTGGTCTTGTTGATCACCAGGTTCGCCTTTCGCCTTTCGCCTTTCTCCACTTCATCAGCTTGTTTTCTTCCTTTTTGCCTGTTAGTGTCCCTGCTTTGCTCCTTAATGAACATACCTGAAAATCAAGGCTTTAGCATCAGTTTATAGCACAAATTTAGCATTTGAGGACACTAAAACTATAAAAAAAAAAAACCCTAAATGAGTCCAAATCTAGGAATCATCAGTAAACTTCAAACAACTATAACTCCTAGCACAAGATGTGTTAGGTGGGCTACAAGAGACAATATGAAAAGTCTTTGAATTATCTTTCCAACGCCACCGAGTTTGCTCATGTTTTATTGGACCGCCTTGTTGGGAAGTGTTGTTATTTCTTTCTTGATGGTTATTCAGGCTACAATCAGATCTCCATATCACTATAAGACCACCTTCAACTGCCCTTATGAGACTTTCACCTTCAAACGGATACCAATTGGGTTGTGTAATGCTCTAGCGACCTTCCAGCGTTGCATGATGTCGATATTTTCTGATATGGTGGAGGACACTATTGAGGTATTTATGGATGATTTCTCTGTGGTAGGTGACTCATTTGATGGTTGTTTGGATCATTTGGATGAGGTACTTAAATAGTGTGAAGAGTGCAATCTTCTGCTTAATTGGGAAAAGTGCCACTTCATGGTGAAAGAAGGGATAGTTCTGGGGCATCAGATTTATTACAAGGGTATTAAGGTTGATAGAGCGAAAGTGGAGGTAATAGAAAAGCTTCCACCACATATCTCTGTTAAAGGTTTTAGAAGTTTTCTTAGGCATGCAAGGTTTTATTGGAGGTTTATCAAGGATTTTTCAAAGATTGCACACCCATTGTGCAAATTTCTTGAAAAGGAGTGTATGTCTGACATTGATGATGCTTTTCTAAGAGCATTTGGAGAGTTGAATGAAAAGTTAGTTTCCACACCTATCATTATTTCATCGAATTAGGGCCAACCATTTGAGGTAATGTGTGATGCCAGTGGAGTGGCGCTTGGTGTGATTTTGGAACAGAGGCAAGAGAAGAATCGTCATCCTATTTACTATGCAAGGAAAGCTCTAAATGTGGCTCAAAAGAACTATACAGTGACTTGATATACCATGAGTTTACGATATTTTTAATACATTTCACTTAAGAGTTATGTGTCTCTAGGGCCATTTTGTAGTGGTATTAATGTGTTTTTATCTTGTTTGTAGGAAATAAGTTCGGACGTGGGAGTTAGGAGACAGCTGAAGAAATGTTGCAAAAAGAGCCAACTACGGACTATAGGTTCAGGCAGGGTCGACAGGTGTAGGGTGTAGATTGATGGGAAAGGCTTGAAGAAATAATTAGGAAATTCTTAACTAAGTGTGGAACCATGACCATGATCGACAAACCGTAGTTTAACCTACGGGCAGTCCTGCAGGTTCGTCAACTGATTCAGAGAATGTATTCTAGTACCTAATTTTTATTAAACTAAGTAGGAGACTACAGAGGATGATCCATGGACCGTGGATCGAGTCACGGTCCGTGTTGTTGAGCCGTCATTCAGTACTGAGAGTTGGAGTTTCAAGCTTCAAAAAAATTGCCTAGGTCCCAAACCATGGAAGGAACCTATGGACCGTAGGTCAGTGTCGTCAACTATAATCGCGTCTAGAAATTGTATTTCCTTATTTTGTTTCCTTTTTAGTTGGGACTTATTTTTCTATATATATGGCATGTAAACCTCGTTTTGGGGGGTTAGACCTTATTATTTTAGTTCTACTTTTTGTCTTTGGAGAATAACTAGCAATTTTCGCAATTCTTGATTTTCTAAGTTCTTTTTTAAAATTTTTACTTTGAAATTCAAGTTGAGATTCTTGGTTTCTTCTACTTATTATGTAAGTTCATGATTTCTTCATCTAAAATTATGAATTGTGCTCTTGCTACTATGGGTAACTAAATCCATAACTAGGGTTGTGGGAACCATGAGCGATTAAGAACGTATGAATAATAACTATGTAATTCTTGAATAGTGTTATTGCATGTATTGATAATTCTTTCGTTTAGATGTCTTTTTAGCAATTGCAAACATTAGTAGTCGCCTTATTGCTATTTGCCAAACCAAGAAAGAAGTTAATAAGAAAAGAATTATCAACATATATTTAGGGTGATAATATCTAATAGTCTAATGTCAATTGGTGCGAGGGTGAAAACTAAGCTATGCATTAATGTGATGTTTTATATGAGGTAAAGGTAATGGTTAGTAAATTATACACACATATCCGGACCAAGGTGTAGGGTGAAATTCTTTACTAGCCGAACCAAGGAATTAGAGATACCTTCACTTTCCCTTATGGGACTTTTGCCTTCAAACGAATGCCATTTTTGTTGTGTAATGCTCTCGCGACCTTCCAACGTTGTATGCCATTTTGGACTCTTCCCTTATGACACTCTTTTGATCGTTGTCTAGATCATTTGGCCGAGGTGCTTAAACACTGTGAAGAGTGCAATCTTGTGCTCAATTGGGAGAAGTTCCACTTTATGGTGAAAGAAGGGATAGTTCTGGGTCATCGAATTTCTGAGAAGGGTATTAAGGTTGATAGAGCGAAAGTCGAGGTAATAGAAAAACTGCCACCACCTATCTCTGCTAAAGGTGTTATAAGTTTTCTAAGGCATGCAGGTTTCCATAGAAGGTTCATTAAGGATTTCACCAAAATTGTACATCCATTGAGCAAACTGCTCGAAAAATACTATAAGTTTGATTTTGATGATGCTTTTATGAGGGCATTTTGAGTGTTGAAAGAAAAGCTAGTTTCCGCACCTATCGTTATTTAACTGGATTGGGGGCAACCGTTTGAAGTAATATGTGATGTGAGTAGAGTGGCACTTAGTGTGGTATTGGGACAGAGGTGAGAGAAAATTCTTCATCCTATTTACTATGCTAGGAAAGCTCTAAATGTGGCTCAAAGGAACTATACAGTGACTGAACAGGAGCTTCTTAAAGCGGTTTTCGCATTCGAGAAATTTTGATCCTACTTGCTTGGTACTAAGGTCATTGTGCATACTGACCATTCTACATTAAGATATTTGATGGCTAAGAAGGATGAAAAACCGAGGTTGATTAGATGGGTGTTGCTGCTACAAGAATTTGACTTTGTGGTGAAAGAAAGGGGACAGAAAATTAGGTTGCCAATCACTTGTCCAGATTGGAGGAAGAAGCTATGCTCAAGCTTGGTGATATGGCTGAAATTAATGATGCTTTTCCAGATGAACATTATTGGCTTCTTCTCTTGATCAGATTCCTTGGTTTGCAGAGTTTGCTAACTACTTGGCAAGTGATATTGTGCCATCGGATTTGTCTTTTCACCAAAGGAAAATGCTTATGCATGATGTGAAGAAGTTCTTATGGGATGAGCCTTACTTGTATAATAGTTGTTCTAATGGGATTATTCGTCCATGTGTGCCATTCATCGCCTGTTGGTGGGCATCATAGTGGTATTCAGACGGCGCATAAAATCTTGTAGTGTGGGTATTACACTGGCCTACTATCCACCACGATGCTCATGATTTCACCAAGTCTTGTGACAGTTGCCAAAGAGAAGGAGGAGATTCAAAAAGGCAAGAGCTTCCTATGAATCATTTATTGGTGATAGAGTTGTTTGATGTATGTGATGCTTATCGCGACCAACGACACTAACCTACAGTACGAGTGTCTATGATCGTTGATAATATAGTAACCCAACCAAGGGTTGGGGTTGTGTCCCAAGGGAGTAATTTTGAGAATTAGTAGAAAAATAAAATTAAGTTCAAACTAGTCATAGCTAAAGACACTAACGATTAAAAAGTTGGTAAATTAAAGGTGGTGACAGAAAAGTGTCAAATATCAATTGGGGTTTTTGTCACAAGTAGTAAAAACAACAAAAATAATAAGAAAAATCAAGTATGGGGAGAAGTTCTTGGGGTGTGACCGCAATACAAGTTGAGATAAATCGTTGGGTACATGCTTTCGATAAGAAATTAGTAAGATAATAGTGACTAGGCTAAGCTTTAAATGGAAACAAGTTCCCTCTCGTGCAACATACCCTATTAGAAATGCGTTCCTCTCGGACACCCATTTGCCACATTAAGGCCAGCCTACGCCTTACCCCACTCACTCTCTCGAGCTAAGTGTTAGGATATGGAACTAGGGCTCACCCTCTCGGGCTGAACCTCATGTCGACCCACTCCTTAGGTCATCAGTCTATTGATATTGGTTTCGTGACCTCCTTCTCGGGCAAGCTGAAAACGCATGGGTGGTTTTGTATTTGTAACTACAAACCCATTAAATTAAACCGCAACCACTAGGTGAAATCACCACTAAAATACATCTAAAGTATCAGCAAGCAAAACCCAACAATAATATCAACACATATTTCCTAAATCACACCCCAAAAATGGATGGTTTTAGCCACACATCAAGAAATAACCAAATACACCTAAAATGATACTAAAAAAAATGAGTATAAGAAATTAAACCTCGATTTAAGGAAACAAAGAAGAATGGAGAAGACCCACTTCCAACTTGGGGAAGAGGAAATCCTTCTTTCTTCAAGTCTCCCAAAAACCCTCTCCGAACTTGAGAGAAAATATCTAAAAAGTACTATTCTATTCTGAAAATTAAAATAAATGTTTGACTCTTAAAAATTAATAACAAGTTTAGTGTTTATCGACTTTAGAATATAGTGTTGGAGGATCTTTTGGCGAGATTAGTCGGAATCACTGATTAACTCGACAATTCGCCCTTTGGTGTAGTTCGTCGCCGTATTACACTAGTCTTCAGCATGGTCGTGATCTGTGTCATTGGGCGAGATAGTACTGCTCCATGGAATTATTCGGTGAAACGCCGACTGCTCCTTTCATCGCCTTTTTGATCCTGCTATTTCAGGGCTTCGCGTATTGGAACAAAGAGCAGAGTGCGTCCATTTGGTGAACTGTCAAGTGTGCTTGGCGATGCTCAGGCTTCAAGTTCTTTGTTCTTTTCAGCCCTTTTGTTCCTTTTTGCGCCTAAGTGTCCATGCTTCCACTGAACCTTCAAATACCTGAAACTTAAGAGTTTTCATCAGATATTGAGACAAAATAAGCATTTGAGGACACTATTTCTATCAAAATAAAGCCCTAAATAAGTCTAATTTGTGGACTCATCAACACCCCCAACTTAAACTTTTGCTTGTCCTCAAGCATACTTGAATTCAGCCGTTCAAAAAGAGTGTCTCAAACAGTGGTACACAAGACTCAATTATGAATGCACATAACAAGACTCAATTTACTTACGCAAGCATCAATTGTGTACTCAAAGATTGAAGTTGTGACACACCATTACTAAAGATTCTCATGGTCGCAATACTTGCTACTTGTGCAGTCAAGCTCAACATGAAGTATCTAAATGCCCTCACATAAAAAATGTTTCCATATTCACACATAGAGGTTAATCAATTCGAGATCAGGAATCAGATGCGACGCTCACACTAAAAAAGAGGAACACAGTGCATGTTTTCACCCATAGGTTTGCCCTTATTTTCCAATCGACTTTCGATTCAGATTACTCAAGATCAAAAAGGTCTTTCCAAGGCTTGTAATGGGGCTGAGTGCAAAGGTATGGTCATTTTAGGCTCAGTGACTTTTTCATCATGAGTTGTGGTTTTCTCAATACATCCCCTTCTTTTCCTTTATCAATTCTTCCTCAAGTGCTTCTAAGTCATCTTTTTATTCATTCTCCATGGATTGGTTGAAAACCCAATTTATTTTTGCTCTTTTATTCCACAACTTTTTCTTTTTCTTTTCTTTTTTTTTATATATATGGAGGGTTTCCATTTTTCCGCAACACCATGGTTTAATGGAGACTTTTCTTGCACTTCTTGACTTTCTTTTCACCACAGCCCCAACTTAGGCTTTTGGCCTAAGTTGGCTATTCACTAAATCACAAATCAAGAGGATTATAGGTAGTGCATAAAGTAAGGTCTAGGGTTCATCAAGGTTTTTCCAAAGAAAGGTAAGGCTCAAAGGGTGTTCAACAAAGTTTCACACGCTCACGGGTAGGCCACAAAAGAGGTATATGTCAAATTGGCTCACACTTTTCAAAAGTTTCCTAAGATCATCTCAAGAGCACACCTTGCTAAATCAATCAGACTAACGAGGTAAATTCTAGGTTTATTCATGCAAGGTTCAAAGTAAGATCATCACCCAAGGCATCGACACTTAAGTCAAACAAGACTACACACTTTCGCTAGTGTGCAATGGTCATTACAAGAGAATCAATTCGATAAATGACTAATCACAACAAGATGTAAAGAGTTCACATATTGTCTATGCAACTTAATTTGGCCTCATCGTAGCGGTCATTCATGTTGTTCAATTGTAAGCCCTATTCAAGTCATCGGTATTGATTGGAACCGAGACTCAAATTTGAAAGAGAACAACCACTTTAAATCAATAGAGGTGGCGAATTTTTTTGAAAAATAACTTTTATTTTGAAGGGTCAAAATCGTTTTGCAATTTAAAATAAAAAGGAGCCACAAGCTCAAACATTCGCACAGGCAGTACAAACCAATTTCAAGCAAAACAGCCCAAATATGTATGCAAGATAACATTCAAAATAACACACAAAGGTGAGCCTTACCCCACCACAAATAAAAACATTTGTCCACAAATTCAAATGAAAGTATCCAAAAGTAAAAATAAAGAAAAACAAAGAGGGAGATAAATATGGATCCTGTCTATGTAGTCGCTCCATCTATCGGGGCCTCAGCACCCGGTGTAGTGCTCTGAATATGGGCATCAGTGCCAAGAGTAACCTCAGAAGGACCAGCACATGACAATACAATATGATCATTGCAAATGAGTACCAAATTTTTGAAAGTAAACTCGCGGTTTGGAAAACCAACCTTTGTGCCGATTAAAGTACTTTGATGCTAGGCGACAATGAAATCCAACTCCGAGCACAAATCAACAACCAAAATACTTATGGAATGCAAAAATATTTAAAATACTAACTAGGTGTGAGATTTGGAAGATTAAAAGCGAGGGAAAGTGAAAGAGTTGGAAGTTTAAACATTTCCCCTGTTAAGAAACCGTCCAGTTCTCGTACATTAGGCGACATTAGTCGTGGTCGCTGAGTGGATACTTACCTCGCCGAGTTTTACTAGACCTCCAGCTAAACAAGTTGTTTAAACTGCAGGCTAGATCGTAATCGGCGACGAGGTTAGCGATTCACCAATGAGTTCTTGGGCACACTGTGTTTTACAGACTCAACTTTGAAGTTGTCTTTAGTCCAACGGTGGTTTAAGCCGGGGTCGCGACTTCTTCAGCGATGCACCGACTGGACCTTGGCTCACCCATTTGCACTTTTCACTCACTTTCCATGCTTTGACCTACACAAACAACACACCATTATTTATTAAAGCAAAAATAAAACGGTAAAACCTTGGGTTGCCTCCTAAGAAGCGCCTTATTTAACTTTGCGGCACGACGCAACTCCTCACTCAAGTTCCATTACTAAGGTTTTTCTCATTTTCCTGAGGCCACCCCTCTTTTGGCTCTGGGTAGAGAGAAGATAGCACTTGGTCCATTTGGGACCTTTGTCATCATTCACACTCATTATTCCTGCAAACAAGCAAAATAAATTTCAAATTAAATTAGTAAAACTACAACAGTTAAAAAATTCTACTTAACTAAGAATTCCCAAGTAACACCACTCCACGGCAGCGGCACCATTTTGATGCTTATCGTGACCAAGTACACTAACCTACAATACGAGTGTCTACGATCGTCAATAATATTGTAATCCAACCAAGGGTTGGGGTCGTGTCCCAAGGGAGTGTTTTGACAATTTGTAGAAAAATAAAATTAAGTTCAAACTATTCGTAGCTAAAGACATTAACGATTAAAAACATAGTAACTTAAAGGGGGTGACATAAAAGTGTCCAATATCAATTGGGAGTTTTGTCACAAGTAGTAAAAACAATAAAAATAATAAGAAAAATCAAGTATGGGGAGAAGTTCTTGAGGTGTGACCGCAATACAAGTTGAGATAAATCTATGGGTACACGCTTTTGATAAGAAATTTGCAAGACTAGGCTAAGCTTTAAATCGAAATAAGTTCCCTCTCGGGCAACTTACCCCATTTCAAATGTGTTCCTCTCGGACACCCATTTTACATATGAAGGCCAGCCTACGCCTTAGCCCACACACTCTCTCGAGCTGAGTGTTAGGATATGGGACTAGGGCTCACCCTCTCGAGCTGAACCTCATGTAGGCCCACTATTTAGGCCATCAGTCTAGTGATCTTGGTTTCGCGACCTCCCTCTAGAGCAAGCTGAAAACACATGGGTGGTTTTGTATTTGCAACTACAAACCCATTAAATTAAACCACAACCACTAGGTGCAATGATCATTAAAATACATCTAAACAATCAACAAGCAAGACCCAACGTAATATCAACACATATTTGCTAAATCACACCTAAGAATGGGGGGTTTTAGCCACACATCAAGAAGTAACCAAATACACCTAAAATGATACTAAAACAAAATGGGTATAAGAAATTAAACCTTGATTTAAAAAAAGGAAGAAGAATGGAGAAGACCCACTTCAAACTTCGGGAAGATGAAATCCTTCTTTCTTCAAGTCTTTCAAGAACCCTCTCCAAACTTGAGAGAAAAATCTGAAGAAATGTTGTAGAAAAAGCCACCTACGGAGAAAAAGCCACCGACCGAAGAAATGTTGTAGAAAAAGCCACCTACGGAGATGACCTACAAACTGTAGGTGCAGTCACGGTCCATTGGTGTAGGGTGTAGATTTATTGTAAAGGCTTGAAGAAATAATTAGGGAATTCTTCATTAAGTGTGGAACCACAACCATGATCGACAAACTGTAGTTCAACCTACGGGCCGTCCTGCAGGTCCGTTAACTGATTCAGAGAAGGTGTTCCAGTACCTGATTTTTATTAAATTAAGTATGAGACTATGAAGGAGGATCCACAGACTATGTGGATCTAGTCACGGTCCCTGTTGTTGAGCCATCATTCGGTATTGAGAGTTGGAGTTCCAAGCTTCGAAAAAATTGCCTATGTCCCAAACGACGGAAGAGACCTACGGACCGTTGGTCAGTCCATCGACCGTAGGTATGTGTCGTCAACTGCAACCGTGTCAAGAATTTTATTTCCTTATTTCGTTTCCTTTTTAGTTGGGACTTGTTTTTCTATTTATAGGGCATGTAAACCTTGTTTTGGGGGGTTAGACCTTCTTATTTTAGTTCTACTTTTTGGCTTTGGAGATTAACTTGCAATATTAGCAATTCTTCATTTCCTAAGTTCGTTTTGGAGATTTTGACTTCGAAATTCAAGTTGAGATTGTAGGTTTCTTCTACTTATTACGTAAGTTCATGATTTCTTCATCTAAAAATATGAATTGTGCTCTCGCTATTATGAGTAACTAAATCCATAACTAGGGTTCTAGGAACCATGAGTGATTAATAACGTATTAATAGTAACTAACTAATTCTTGAATAGTGTTATTGCATGCATTGATTATTCTTTCGTTTAGAAGTCTTTTTAGTTGTTGCAAAAGTTATAACTCGCCTTGTTGCTACTTGCCGGACCAAGGAGGTAGTTAATAAGAAAAGAATTATCAACATAGATTTAATGCGATACTATCTAATAGTCTAATGTCAATTGGTGCGAGGGTGAAAACTAAGTTATACATTGATGTGATGTCTAATATGAGGTAAAGGTATTAGTAAAATATACAAACATAGCCGAACCAAGGTACGGGGTGAAATTCTCTAGTTGCCAGACCAAGGAATTAAAGATACCCAACATATCACTTTTAATGTAATACACTAGGAAAGGATTAATATTACTAGATTACCGTGTTATTAGGTTATGGGGAACACGTACACCCTAGATTCTCTCTCATCTGGATAACAACTAAAGTTTGAATCTTACTCACTAATTATTCACATAATTTTCCAGAATTTGTTTCACAATTCCTCCCCCCCTACTATTTAATTACTTAATTACTTGTTTCGGAAGTACGTTGACTAAACAAATATAATCGTGGGTTAAAGTTAAGTCCAAACTATATTCCTCGTGAGATCGACCCCAACCTACAAGTTGGGTTCTTTACTTGATAACGATCACTTACGATTCTTTAGGGAGGTCTAATTTGAGTGTATCATGACTGAACAGGAAGTCCTTGCTATGGTTTTCGCATTGAAGAAATTATGATCCTACTTGCTTAGTACTAAGTTCATAGTGCATATTGACCATTCTCCATTGAGGTATTTGATGTCTAAGAAGGATGCACAACTGAGGTTGATCAGATGGGTGTTGTTGCTGCAAGGGTTCAATTTTGAGGTGAAAGATAGAAAGGGGACAGAAAATAAAGTTGCCGATCACTTGTCCAGATTACAGGAAGAAGCTATGCTCAAGCTACGAGATGGGGCTGAATTTAATGATGCTTTTCCAGATGAACATCTATTGGCGGCTTCTCATGATCTGATTCCTTGGTTCGCAGACTTTGCTAACTAATTGGAAAGTGATCTGGTTCAATCGGACTTGTCTTTTCACCAAAGGAAAAAGTTTATGCATCATGTGAAGAAGTTATTTTGGGATGAGCCTTATGTTTTCTGTATCTGTACTGATGGGATTATTCGTCGTTGTGTGCCCGAGGTTGAGATGAGGACTATACTAGAGGCGTGCCATTCATCACGCCTGTTGGTGGGCGTCATAGTGGTATTCAGATTGCACATAAAATTTTACAGTGTGGGTATTATTGTCCTACCATCCACCAAGATGCTCATGATTTCACCAAGTCTTGTGAATGTTGCCAAAGAGAACGAGGAATTTCAAAGAGGCAAGAGCTTCATATGAATCCGATATTGGTGATTGAGTTGTTTGATATATGGGGCATTGATTTTATGGGTCTATTTATGAGCTCTCATGGGATGAAGTATATTCTTTTTTTGGTTGATTATGTGTCAAAGTGGGTGGAAGCAACTGCGCTCTCCAACAATGAAGGTAAAAGTGTCACCACATTCCTCATAAAGAGTATCTTCTCCAAATTTGGTACACCTAGGGCGATTATAAGCAATGGAGGTTCCCACTTCTGTAATAAGTTGTTCAAGGCGCTGCTTGAGAAATATGGCATCCACCACAATGTAGCCACTCCTTACCAACCGCAGTCTAGTGGGCAAGTTGAATTGTCCAACAGAAATATCAAACAGATTTTGGCCAAGACGGTGAATACTAATAGAACTGATTGGTCAAGAAAGCTTGATGATGCTCTATGGGCCTATCACACCGCATTTAAGACTCCCATAGGTATATCCCCCAACCAACTTGTGTATGTGAAGTCTTGCCATTTGCCGATAGAGCTAGATCATAAGGCTGTGTGGGGGCTAAAGAAGTTGAATTTTGATTGGGGCGCCGGATCGAGTCATAGAATAAATGACATGAATGAACTTGATGAATTTCGCTTAAGAGCTTATGAAAGTTCAGCCTTGTACAAGGAGAAGATGAAGAAGTATCATTATCAAAAGATTGAAAAGAGTGACTTTGTTGTGGCTGATATAGTGCTTCTATTCAACTTAAGGTTGCGCCTATTTCCTAGCAAGCTCAAGTCCAAGTACACCGGGCCATTCATAGTCACTCAAGTGTTCCCACATGGAGCTGTCGAGCTCGAGATCAATGAGGAAACAAGGTTCAAGGTGAACGGGAAAAGGATCAAGGTCTACATGGGGAAAGAAGAGAGTGTGCAAGAATTGGTTGAGGCCTACTACCTTGATGAAGTCTGTGTAATCAAGGGGCATGTGTCGTGTCGGGGCGTTAAATCAAGTGTTGCTTGCGAGGCAACCCAATATGTATAATCTAGCCAACTATAGGTTTTTCTTTTCGATTTAGGATTTTTCTTTGTTTATTTAAATTTCTGTTATCATGTAGATAGATGTTTTATTTTGGTATTAGTGTTGGCTAGATATAGCATAGGGTTCGTGTTTAGAAAGTATCCCGAAAATATAAAAACAAAGGTCTAACGGTTGCTACATGTGCAGGGATTAAATGCCCAATCTACAGAAAAAGGATTGTGTAGAGGTCTACGGACCCCATCGACGGTCCGTGGTTCCATCCACGGACCCTGAATGGCGTCCGATGACCCCAGGTAGGTTTTCGTAATTTTTCTAAGTGTTTAGTGACCTATGGACAGAACCTACGATCCGTAGGTCGAACCAAGCCCCGTAGATAAGGTTTTGTGGGTCCAAATCTAGGGTATTATCGACCCAACCTGGGACCCCCTTTTAATAAAAACTCTTCAATTCAAATACACCCCCAATTGCCCAAATTCCCTCATAACCATTGATGTTTACGTAATCAAGACACAACTTCCATTACAAGTGTCTACTATCGTACAATAGTAAAGTAACTCAACCAAGGGTTGGGGTCGAGTCCCAAGGGAGTGGGCTTGAGAATTAATAGAAAAATAAAATTAAGTTCTAATTACTCATAGCTAAAATCATTATCGAATGTAAACATGTTAAATCTAAGGGGTGACGCAGGCATCAATTATCAATGGGGGTTTGTGACAAATAAGCAAAAACAACAAAAATACAAAGAGTACTAATCAGGGAGATGGAATTCTTGGGATGTGATAGGAATAGAGGATAAACTAAACGATTGGGTACATGCTTTTGATAATAAATCCATTCAATATTTGTGACTAGGCTAGACTATTATTGGGGTCAATTCTCTCTCGAGCAACTTACTCCGAATCAAATGGGTTCCTCTCGGATACCCACTTGCCGCATGAAGAACAACCTCTGCCTTAGCCCACTCACTCTCTCGAGCTGAACCTCATGTCTATCCAACCCCACCGGCCATCAATTTAATAGTCTTAGTTTTACAACCTCTCTCTCGAGCAAGCCGAAAACACAAAGGTGAAATTGTATTTGCAACTACAATTTCATTAAGTTCCACCACAACTACTAAATGAAATCACATTTACATAACAAATAAACCATCAACAAGCAAGACCCAACATATAATCTAACCCATATTCACAAAATCACACCCCAAGAATTGGGGTTTTAGTTAGACATGTAAAAGAGATAGAAATTTATACCAAAATGAGTTTGCATTCAAATTGGTATGAAGATTCAAGTCTCAAGACAAGAAAAAAAATGAAGAATCCACAAGACCCAAGTCCGAATTCTTGGAGTTGAAACCCTTTGAATCTTCAAGTTCTTCAAAACCCTCTCCAAACTTAGTAACTCAAAATTCTATGTTAAAAATTCAATATTAAAAATTTGATATTAAGCTATAACTCTCAATGAGTATTTATAGTTTTCAAAAATCTGTGATGCATCAGATCATTCAGCGTCGTTATTCTATATCGCCGATCAACTCGGTGATCCGCCCTTTGGTAGGTTTCATCGCCGTCTTGCTCTATCCTTCAGCCTTGTTGTATTTTGGATCATTGGGCGACATAGTACTACTTCACGGAACTGCTCAACGATATGCCGACTGCTCCTTTTCACCGTTGATTTGACCCTTTCTTTTAGGGCTCAGCACACTGGAACAAAAGGCAAGGATAAGACCTTTTGGCAATTCGCTGAATGGGTTCGACAATTCTCAGATCTTCATTTCTTCATTCTTTTAGCTGCCTTTGTTTGGTTTTTGCTAAGTAGTATCCATGCTTTGCCTCAAACTCCAAATACCTAAAACTTAAGGGTTTTCATCAGATATTGAGATAAAATATGCATTTGAGGACACTAACTCTCTCTAAATATTGTGCTAAATGAGTCCAATTTGTGAACTCATCAACACCCCCAACTTAAACTTTTTCTTGTCCTCAAGCAAACTCAAGTTCAGCCGTTCAAAAAGGGTATCTCGAACAGTGCTACACAAGACTCAATCATGAATACATACAACAAGACTCAATTTACTTAAGCAACGATCAAATGTGCACTGAAAGATTCAAGTTGGGACTCACCAATACCAAAGAATCTCATGCTCACAATACTTGCTTCAAATGCAAGTTCAAGCTCAATCAAAGTGTTCAAATGCCCTCACACAAGGAATGATTCCATATTCACACACAAAGGTTTAATCATTTAAAGTTCTGGATTCAAATGCAATGCTCACACTCACAAAGAAGAACACAATGCATAATTTCACCCATATGTTTGCCCGTATTTTCCAATCAACACTTACTTCAGCTCACTCAAGATCGAGAAGGCCTTTTCAAGGCTTGTAATGGGGCTGAGTGCAAAGGTATGGTCATTTAGGCTCAGTGACTTTCATCCTCATGAAATGTGGTGCTCACAACACTTCATTTCCTGTTCCTTCAACATTTTCTTTAGTGATCACAAGTCATCCTATTATTCACTTCCCATGGATTGTTTGGGAACCCCATTTCTTTTGTACTTTTCAACTTTATTCCACAACTTTTCTTCTTTATTCTTTTTCTTTTTCTCTCTTCTTTTTGTTTTTTTATATGGAGGGGTTCCATTTTTCTTAACACCATGGGTTAAAGGAGACTTTCCTTGCCCTTCTTGACTTTCCCTTTTCTTTTCACCACACCCCCAACTTAGGCTTTAGGCCTAATTTGGCTATTCAAACAAACCACAACTTCATGAGGATTATGGGTAATGGATAAAGAAAGGTCATTGTTTTCATCAAGTTTCTTCCAAAGAAAGGTAAGGCTCAAGGGGTGTTCAAAAGTGGTTTACACACACTCACAAGGTAGGCCACGAAAGAGGTATATGTCAAATTGGCTCACATTCTTAGAAGTTGCCTAATATCATATCAAGAGATAGCATCACTTAGTTGACTAGACCAACAGGTCAAATTCTAAGATCCATAATGCGTAGTTCACAGGTAAGCTCATCACACTAGGCATTGACATTGTAAGTCAAACAAGACACAACACTTTTGCTAATGTGCAATGATCATCTCAAGAGACTCAATTCTATACTAGGCTAGTCATAAAGTGATACCAAAAGTTCAAATATTGTCTATTCAACTTCATTTGGCCTCATCGTAGCTGCGCATTCATGTTCGTTTGATAGAGAGCACTATTCAAGTCATCGGTTTTGATCGAAACCAAGACTTAAATTTTTCAAAAGAACAGTAACATTCAACACACGAGAGGTGGCAAAAATTTTTTTTGGACGGGTCAAATAATTTTGCAATTTAAAATAAAAGGAGCCACAAGTTCAAACATCCACAGAAAGTAGTGTAAACACAATTTAAACAGAACAACCAAAATGTATACAGAAAAACACGAGTCACAAATAGCATCCAAAAGGTGAGCGTCACCCCACCACAAATAAAAGCAATTTGTCCTCAAATGCAATTAACACACAATCCGATATTTAAAATAAAGAAAGATAGAGAGGTAGGTAAAGAGGGGATCCTGGCTAATCTGTCGCTCTATCTGTCTGGGCTTTAGTGCCCGTAGTGACCTCAAGGGGAACAACAATGCCAGCTTCACCAAGGTCTGTTGATTGTGAGTCTTCCAGAAAGACATGTATCGCTCTGCAAAATTGTCTGGCCCATGGAGGAGTATTAGGGTCTAGGGTGATGGCTTTGCTGGCAGGAGTGGGCCTCTTACCTTTACCTTTCTCGGTAGTTACGGGTAGTTTTGAAGCTTTTCCTTTCGACGTAACTGAATCTTCTTTTATCACAATTCCCTTGGGCTTCTCTTTATTTGGCGTTATTCTTTCAGCAGCTTTAGGTTTAGTTATATCTGCAAAATCTCGAAGAGAAGTTAGAGAAATATTTGGCAAAAGCACTGACAAACTTCACCGACTCTTTCGACAAGTCGCTGATATCATTCGGCGATCTAGAGTTAGTCCGCTGAAAGCTACAGCACAGAGATCTAGGGGTGTTGACAAGGATAAAGTGAGACTTTCGGCGGGTCGCCAAAACACTTTGGTGACCTTCAACTTCTCGCTGAAAGTTACAAAATTAACAACACATTTATCATTAAACTAAAGGCGAGATGGGGACGTTAGGTGAATCGCCGAGTGGTTCGGCGAGCTCGACCCTGCTCGCCAAATGGCTCAACGTACCTATTTTAAACTTATCTTCTCGAATTCAACCCTGTAACCTTGAAGACAAAATCAAAGTATGCACTATTACAATCAAGGTATGTCCTATAGCACCCAAACACAACCCTTCGAATTTTAATCCAGATTAAGGCATACAATCACTGGAATTCAACAGTCACAACTACTCGAGCAAGATTGTCAAATTAAAGCACGTGTGTAAACAATCTAGTCTTATCTAGCAGGGTCAGAGTACTTTCAACAAGATCTGGTTATTGCAAATGAGCATAAATTTTAATAAAATAAATTTGGGGCATAGAAAACTGACCTTTTGTGCTGACTACAAGATGATTGAAATGCTAGGTGGCAAGGTAATCTAAGTCCGAGCACAAATCAACCAAAATACAATAGAACGATATTGAAAGTAAAACTATGTGTGAGTTTGTAAAGTTTGAAAATGAGGGAAAGCGCAGGAAATTGAAACTTTTAAACCTTTGGGTTGAAAAACCATCCAGTTCTTAACCACTTGGCGACATTAGTCGTGAGCGCCGAACCATTTGGTGTCATGCCGAGCAATCATAATTCTCACCGATTTTTACAGAATCCCCAGTTAATTGGGGAGTCCAAACAATGGTCTTCACCGGGATCACTAACATGGTCGGCGATTCGCCAAGAATTTCTTGTACTCGTCAAGTTTTACAGACTCCAATGTAAATTGGTCTTGAGTCTAACGGCGGTCTAGTTCGGGGTCACCGAACCGTTCAGTGATTTGCTAATTAGACATGTTAATCGTCAATCTGCACATTTCGATCACTTTCCACACTTCCATCTGCATAATCAACACACCATTATTTTATCAAAGCAACATAAAGGAATAAACGATTATGGGTTGACTCTCAAACAATGCCTTAGTTATCGATGTGGTACGACACAAGTCCACCTTCAAACCTCATTTTTGGGGTTGACCATAGTGTCACTAGGCAAACCACCTTACTATCTAGGATTAAGGTGAGATGAGATATGACTCATTTGGGTCTCTAACTGCTTGATCGAAACTTAATGGGAGGTGATTGTCTGGATAAGGGTGGACACATCTTCTTTCATGCCTTTTAACATTTTGTTTGACCCTTCAACTTTGTTGAGAATACATGAGAGAATATCCTCAGAACTACCACCTTTCGAGTCCTTGATCTTTTCGCGCTCACGGGGAGGCACATATATATCCTTCTCCCCATCCTTCCAATTCGGATAACGGTCTCTCCATTTACGATCTCGATCCTTATAGCCTTTGTCTCTATCCTAACCTTTGTTACCACCCTGCCTTGGGTAGTTTGAACGATAGCCACCGCCTTGGTTGGCTAGAAAATTTACCTCTTCGTTATACAAGGCTTCAAACTTCATCTCCTCAGGATTTGCACACCCTACCACCACAGCATTGACACAACGGGCACCAACCCCCATGACATTTTTGGATAAAATTTCAAGATGTGTCATGATCTTGGCCATGTTTTGGTCTCTCTTGATCTTTTTCAATATGTTCTTTAGATAGTTTGAAGGTGAGAGGAGAGACTTAGTCCTCGCGAGTGTACCATACTCTTTTGATGGTTGTCATGCCATCTAAAAGTTGGGCTGCCACAATATATGGCTGCTGCATTAAGCCTACAGGTGAAAGTTGGTCAATGACCCCTTTGTTTACCAAGTCCAAACTTCAGTAAAAGTACTGAAGCAGCAAATTATCAGGCAAACCATGGGTTGGGCATTGAAGCACCAACTTTTTGAACCGTAACCAAGTTTCGTGCAGAGGCTCTCCTTCTAGCCATTTAAAGCTTTGAATGCTATCCTGAGGGGTCCTCATCTTCGAAGGAGGGAAAAATCACACTTGAAATGCGGTTACCAATTCCTCCTAGGAAGTGATGGATTCACGCAGAAACTCGACCAGCCATTTGCACTCCTCTCCCATTAACGAGAAAGGGAATAATCTTAACCGAACTAACTCCTCAGATATGTTTTTGAACAAGAATGGTCCGCAAACATTCACGAAGTTCCGAAGATGCTCGTGAGCCAAGCTGCTGAAAAGTCCGTTAAGTTGCAAGAGTTTCAACATAGTACTCGTTATGCGAAACACTGCATTTCCCTCAGCTGAAGGTAACCGGATAGCTCCAATATCTCCCATGAGATGTGGACCGTGGATGTTGGGCTCTTGGACATCGTTGAGATTTCTGATATCATCTTTGTGGCCCACCTGGCTACCGTTAAAACTAATGCTTTCTAAAATATTCACCCAAGCAAACAAAATAAAACTAAAGATTAAGTGAGTAACTACAACTAAGAAGAACAAAAATTTTACTAATCTAAGAATTCTCAAGTAACACCACTCCCCGGCAGTGGCACCATTTTGATGTTTGCGTAATCAAAACACAACTTCCAATGCAAGTGTCTACGATCGTACAATAGTAAAGTAACCCAACCAAGGGTTGGGGTCGAGTACCAAGTGAGTGGGCTTGAGAATTAATAGAAAAATAAAATTAAGTTCTAATTAGTCATAGCTTGAAACATTATCGAATGTAAACATGTTAAATCTAAGGGATGACGCAAGCATAAATTATCAATATTGGTTTGTGACAAATAAGCAAAAATGCAAATAGTACTAATCAAGGAGATGGGACTCTTGGGATGTGATAGGAATACAGAATAAACTAAACAATTTGGTACATGCTTTTGATGATAAATCCATTGAATATTTGTGACTAGGCTAGACTATAGTGGGGGTAAATTCTCTCTCGGGCAACTTACTCCGAATCAAATGGGTTCCTCTCGGATACCCACTTGCCACATGAAGAACAACCTCCACCTTAGTTCACTCACTCTCTCGAGCTGAGTTTGTGGAAGAAGGACTAGGGTTCACTCTCTAGAACTAAACCTCATGTCAACCCAATCCCACTGGCCATTAATTTAGTAGTCTTAGTTTTATGACCTCTCTCTCGAGCAAGCCGAAAACACAATGGTGAAATCTTATTTACAACTACAATTTCATCAAATTCCACCACAACTACTAAATGAAATCACATTTACACAACAAATAAACCATCAACAAGCAAGACCCAACAGAAAATCTAACCTATATTCACACCATCACACCCCAAGAATTAGGGTTTTAGCTAGACATGTAAAAGAGATAGAAATTTATACCAAAATGAGTTTGCATTCAAATGGGTATGAAGATTTATGTCTCTAAACAAGCAATGAATGAAGAATCCACAAGACCCAAGTCCAATTTTTTGGAGTTGAAACCCTTTGAATCTTCAAGTTCTTCAAAACCCTCTCCAAACTTAGAACTCAAAATTCTATGTTAAAAATTCTATATTAGAAATCTGATATTAAGCTACAACTCTCAACGAGTATTTATAGTTTTCAAAAATATGTGTTGTAGTGGATCATTCGGCATCGTTAGTCAAGATCGCCGATCAACTCAGCGATCCGCCCTTTGGTAGGTTTCATCGCCGTCTTGCTCTATCCTTCAACATCGTCGTGTTTTGGATCATTAGACGACGTAGTACCGCTTCACGGAACTGCTCGGTGACGCGCCGACTGCTCCTTTTCACACCCAGTTTGATCCTTTCTTTCAGGGCTCAGCACACCAGAACAAAAGGCGATGATAAGACATTTTGGAAATTCGCCGAATGGGTTCGGCGATTCTTAGATCTTCATTTCTTCATTCTTTCAGCTTCCTTTGTTCCTTTTTTGCTAAGTAGTGTCCATCGTTTCCCTCAAACTTCAAATACCTGAAACATATGGGTGTTCATCAGATATTGAGATAAAATATGCATTTGAGGACACTAATTCTATTAAAATATTGCCCTAAATAAGTCCAATTTGTGGACTCATCAACCGTTTCTTACCCCTCCAAATCCAAAAACACCCTCATAAATCCCCCAAATCAGTCTCCTTTCCAATAATTATCTTCTCCTCTCCCATAATTTGATTTTTCTCTACCAAAATTAATCATATTTTCCCCTTCACAAAAGAATTCAAGGTCCGGGTTCGGTGTAAAACATTCGAAAAAGGTATCAGGAGTTCATTGTATCACACAATCACCCACTTCAATTACTTATAAGGTAAACGACTTTACCTTGACTTTGAATTCATTGTTCATTGTTATTTTATGAAGTCACGAAGTGGATCTTGACCTTGGGTGGTAAAATTTTCTGTGTAAACAATGATTTGTATGCTAGAAACACCCTTGAGACAATAGAATGTAATTATGTTGTCTTTTTAATCAAATAACTCATTGAATATGGTCTAAATGGAAGTTTCGACCTAGGGTTCCTAGTTTGGTATGTTAAAATAAATAAATTTTGAGTAATCAGAACCCTATGGATGACAAACTGCCATATATTGCGTTGAAATGCATGATTAGACTTAGGATGATAGTTTACTTTGTTGAAAAAATGCGTACAAAAGTGAGGTAGGCTGATACCTGGCATAGACCTGACACACGAGACCCCATCCACGGGCCGTAGGTCAGCCTATAGACCATAGGTAGGGTCCGTGGGTCTGTTCCACCTAAAAACACAACTAAGTGAGGAACCACAGACGTGGACTATGGTCCGTCGTTCCATCGACGGACCCTTCTGCACATCTATGGTTCCCATCAGAAGCCCAACTTCTGGACTTCTGACCTATAGAGGGGACCCACAGGCCATAGGTCAATCCACGGACCGTAGGTACCCACTGTAAGTGACTACTGCATCTACCGTCAACATTTTTTTTTGTGTTTTGTTTCTAATCATTCTTTGGTCTAAATATTGTTCGAGTGTGTTATTGGTTTATTTTGGTACTAACTAAGATTCCACAGGTACCATGGCTCCCAAGAAAGCTCTGACCTTTCTCGCAAATGGCAAGTCAAAATAAGTGGCACCAACCTTCCGACTGATTGATGAAGATATTGATGCGGAGACTGACCCTGCATATGCCCTACCCACTACTAAGACATCCTCAATGGTACCTTGCACTACACGGAATCAAACCGGGCAGGTGATTCCTAACGTGGTCATTACCTCCCAGTCAGATTAAGAGGATACACAGGCTGTTTCTGAGTCCACTTCTAGCTCCGACTCCACATCTGGCTCCAGTTCTAATGGTACCAACACCTCATCCTCCTAGGCTAGTAGTGCGGGGGACATTCCAGTGCAACTAATCATTGATCCTGCTCTAGTTACTGAGGAGCTAAACCGATGGTGTGTAAGTGGCTAGTGGCAGATATACTGAGACTCCAGGATGCCGAATGAAAAAGAGGAGATGGATTGATTGGTCATAGAGGAGCGTCGTGTTATCACAGGCACCCTGCACACTATTCCCGTCATCCATGATCTCTTGAAGAGACATATGTACCAGTGGATGGCCCGTAGCCCAGGGTCCTACAACGAGGAGATCGAAAGGGAGTTTTATGCTTCTGACACAGCCACCCTCTGAGGTTCAATTGATAGACGGTCCAAGCTCGCCTCCCATGCTCCACTCATAGCTACACTAGTTAGTGGGTTCTCAGTTGATATATCGGAGACAACTATCCGCAGGTTCCTCTATAGCTTGGGCCACACTCTAGCAATGAATATGGCATAGTTCGATTATCGCTGGGAGTTTGTTAGGAGCGGGGCATTTAAGAGGAATGCTGAATACATGGAGTCCCTTTTGCGCTGGTTGGACCGTCACCTTGCTATAGACGGAGAGTGCGCCGAGTGAGTCAGCACCCGAGTGTAGGTATAAAGATGCCCACCTGACTTTTGTGGCCAAATTCTTCTGGCTATTGGTGCAGAACTAGGTGCCTCCTACTCAGGAAGACAATGTTCTTACATGGGACCACACAATCATGGTTGCAGGGTTTGAGATGGATTTTTCCCGCATGCTTATTACAGAGATACACGAGAGGGCCTTCAAGGCAACCACCACTTTACCCTTCCCATGCCTCATTTTTTAGCTATGCAGGAATGTTGCAGTGCTGATTTGGCATTGCGACAAGCTGATTAAGGTGACCAAGACCCTGGATATCGGCCTGATTCGAGATGAGGCCAATATGGTTGCACCGCGCAGAGAGCCGCAGGTTGAGGTGCCATCACAGGGAGCAAACTTAGTTGCATATGTGGAGCAAAAGCAGGGTGAGGAGCCTGCCTCTCCAGCCACTACTAAGGATGCCCCGACTTAAAATTCTCTGGCTGCCTGCTAGGCCCCTAGCTCTTCCAGAGCCACCCCCTTCTACGAGTCGGCTACAGTGCCTCTAGCCCATGTATAGAAGATGGAGGCCCAGATGGCTACACTACTTCAGCATGTGAGGTTGTGGATGGACCGTGCGATTGAGAAATCCGCGACTAAGGTTGAGCAGCGGAGGGAGAAGAAGATGCACCATAAGGTTAGGTCTGTTCACCAGCTCCTTGATGCATTTGAGCTGCGTGTCTTAGAGTGACCAGCCGCCACCACTGATGTTTTTGCTTTCCGGATGGAATTAGCGAGTCTTTGGGCTGATCTTGATGCCGTTCTTGCCCCATGAGAGGACGAGCGTGAGTCTACCCTCACCACACCTGTTGATGATATGGTGTTGGATGCCTCATTAAGAGATAAGATGCCTCCTCCTGATTCTTCCCGTCATGCTAGGAAACACCCTCTCTCTAGTAGGACGTACGATGACACTGAGGCTGGGAGAGCTCACAAGAGGGAGCGACATTAGTTTGAGGAGGCTCGGAAGGAATCTATAGTTGAGGAGGAGACACGCCAGCAGCGGGCCAGGGAGATTGGTAGTGGTGCCTCTAGTAGTATGAGCACTACTGAAGGTATGGTGCGAAATGCTGATAGTACTACTGAGGGTGTTGAGATGGTTGATGCAGGAACTAGTGAGGGTGACCTGACTGTTGATCCAGTGGGCTCTAGGAAACCGGACCCACCCACTTGTTAAGAGGTCTTCGATGCTATGCGCCATAGGTTTTCTTCACCCGATCCTTTATTCTTTACTTTTTCTACATTGGGGAAAAATGCACTCTCTTTTGTTGGGGGTGGGGTTAATGGATTGTGAGTGATAGGGTAAATTTTGAGTAACCCAACTCATAATTCTCTCTTGGGGTTTTCTTGACTGTGTTCTTTTCCCCTAAGAGAGTGTGTTAATTTCTATTTAACCGTCATGTTTAGTAATGTTGTGTAGGATTAAGTGTAGAAAAATAAAAGCATGATGGCATGAAAAGCATGATAAAAATGATCCATGTCCAAAAATGTTGAATTGTGTTGAATCTATAGTCTTGATGAGTTAAATGTGTTGGATCTAAATGTGACATGATAAGAACCGAATTGACCTTATGACTTAAGCTAAAAACTTGAACTAGGTAATATGATTATCTAATAATGAAAAAATGTGCCAAAAGTGTGTGAGAAAAGTTTAATGTTCAAATAGTTCGTGACAATCTAAAACTTGTCCCATTAGTCCTGCTAAGATAATCTAGGCTAGAAGTTGGGAATTGATCATAGGCCCTTGTTCAAATTAGTCCACTTAAGCCTAAAATGATCTAACCAAATGAAAGCAATGTTCCCCTTATCCAAATAATTTAGCCTTAAATAGACCATTTCTTTTGATTCACTTAACTCAGCTTCCCTTAAAATACTGTCTTTTCCACGGTCCCTCCTTGGACATGTGCACCTTGACTTAGGCCAAAAGCCTAAGTTAAGGGTGGCTAAGCCAAAAAGCTTGATCTTGGCCCTGGACCAACATCAGACATTGTGCACCTCAACTAATGCAAAATCCATAAATTGAAGGTGGCTATAAAAGAGGAAACCAAAATAAAAAGGGTATTCAAAGAGATGTGTGTTGAAAAAAGAAAAAGAAAGAAAGAGGATGTGACTTGGTGCAAAAGAAACAAAAATATGAGGAATAAAAGTGTTGAAAGAAAGAAAGAAAAATAAAGTGAAGTAAGAAGAAGAAAGTGAAAAATAACTGTCAAAAAGTCAAAAGTCACATCCATGTTGAAAAGAGTTAAGGGAAAGAAAGTAAAATGAAAGGATGCCAAAAATAGGTCAACGAAGAGGTAAAAAGCCAATGTAATGTCAAGAATGCAGAAAGTCACTAAAAAGTACTCAAACGTACCACACATGACCCTAAGCAAACGTTACAAGATAAGAAAGTCGTATAGTGATCCTAGCAACTAGTTTGGAGAGTCTTAGCAGTGAAAATAAGGGTAAGCTTATGGTATTGAGCACTAGTTGTACTTGAAGTCACTTCTGAGCGTGACTGTTGAATGAATCCTTAAAACTCTAAAAATTCACATTATCTGTGTGAAAAGGATTTTGTTTGAACTGAGGGAACTAGTTACAATGCCGGAAAGTTGGTACCTTGGTGATTGAGAAAAATTTATGTTGGGGTGTCTATTGGTCGATCTTTGTCATCTGTTGATCTGCATGAGTAAGCTTGTTGAGTATAAGAGAAGGATTTGCACTGAAAGAATGGAATGGATTAAACTAGCCATGTGATTGCTTGACTTTGAATATCTACTTTTACACAAATGTCGTTTAGAGTCTTGGTGTGTCGCTTGAGGACAAAAAATGAGTTTAAGTTGAGGGTGTTGATATACCGTGAGTTTACAATATTTTTAATACATTTCACTTAAGAGTTTTGTGTGTCTAGGGCCATTATGTATTGGAATTCATGTTTATTGTGTCATATTTGCAGGAAATAGGCTTGGACGAGGTCGAGAGAGATGACAACTGAATTTCAAAAGAGGGTGCCACCTACGGATGCGACCTATGTACCGTCGGTCCAGTCACGGTATGTCGTGGGTAGGCGTGGATTGATCATCAGGGAAGTCTGACCAAGGATGGAACCACGAAAGGCAATTGATGGAGCGTAGGTCGATCCATGGGTCGTCCTGCTCATCCATCATTTATATCAAAGATTTGGAGTTCCAGTACCTGATGTATAGTTCTAAGTGTGGAGCCACGAAAGGGGACCGACGGACCGTAGGTCAACCTACAGTTCGTACTGCACACTTATCGTTTGTGTCTGAAAGTTGAAGGTTCCAGCTTCTGAGAAAAAAGTCTAACTGTCAAGCTATGGAAGGGACCTACGGACCGTAGGTCTAACCACGGTGCGTAGGTCAGTCTCATCGATCTAATAACTTATTTCTTTATTTCGTTTACTTTTTTTTAGGACAATTTTTTCTATAAATAAGGTATGTAAACCTCATTTTTGGGGGTTAGACATTATTGTTTACTTTTAGTTCGTGGTATTTTCTTGGGAATTAACTTGCAAACTTTAGAAATTTGATTTTTGGATTTCGATTTATAAAGATTTTACTTTGAATTTCAATTGGAGATTACGGGTTTCTTCTAGTCATTACGTAAGTTCATGAATTCTTCTTCTAAAAATATGAATTGTGTTTTTCCAAGTATGAGTAACTAAATCCACAACTAGGGTTGTGGGAACCATGAACAATTAACAAAGTATGAATAATAACTATGTAATTCTTGAATAGTGTTGATGCATGCAT
The DNA here is from genome assembly GCA_029582385.1 of Solanum tarijense. NCBI lineage: Eukaryota > Viridiplantae > Streptophyta > Magnoliopsida > Solanales > Solanaceae > Solanum > Solanum tarijense. Next base: position 61,921 of record JAJONW010009013.1, read on the forward strand.
TGATAATTCTTTCGTTTAGAAGTCTTTTTAACGAGTGCATGCGTTAGAACTCGCCTTGTTGCTACTTGCCGGACCAAGGAGGTAGTTAATAAGAAAAGAATTATCAACAGAGATTTAGTATGATACTATCTAATAGTCTAATGTCAATTTGTGCGAAGGTGAAAACTAAGCCATACAGTAATGTGATGTCTAATCTGAGGTAAAGGTAAGGGTTAGTAAATTATACACATGTAGCCAAACCAAGGTGTGGAGTAATATTCTCTATTTGACGAACCAAGGACTTAGGCATACATAGCTTATCACTTTGCATGTGATACACTAGGAACGAATTACTATTATTAGGATTACCGTATTATGAGCTTATGAGGAACACGTACACCTTAGTTTCTCTCTCTCATTGAAAACAACCAAAGTTCAAATCTTGCTCAGTTGTTCTCTAAACAACAATCATTTATATATTACACAACCACCCCCCCTTACTTACTTGTCTCGGAAATAAGTTGACTAAACGAATATAATAGTGAGTTAAGTTTAAGTCTAAACCATATTCCTCGTGGGATCGACTCCAACCTACTAGTTAGGTTCTTTATTTGACAATGATCGTTTATACTCTTTTAGGGAGGTGTAATTTGAGCGTATTAGGTATTATCTGTTCACATGACCTATGCAGGGAGAAACTTTAATGAGGTGATAGGCTTTGTTAAGAAAGTGGAGAGAGTGAGGCGAGACGGTCAGGATAAGGCATTGGTAAAAAGGGCCAAGAACTCGAATAACTTCCAAGGTTCTTACTCCAGAGGATAAAGGAGACCAACAGTTGCAGCGAAGCCAATTTAGTCCCCTATGTCCACTTCTACAGGTAACTACTCAAGACCTCCATCTCATAATTTGATTCAGGATAGCCACAAGTCGCGCCTTAGATGGGTGACAGACCATCTTTTGATCATACTTTCTATGATTGTGTTGAACTTTGGCATATGAGGAGAGATTATCCCCATCCACATGTGTTGAATTCCGCGTAGCAGCAAACTTGATTTGTGGTACCCATGGAAATGGTAATAATGGTAGAGGACGTCCACAAGGTGGACGAGGAGCTAATCAGCGAGGCCGTGGAGGTAGAGGAAATGGTAACGCGGGCAGGGGTAACGTTCAACTAGGCCGGGAAGTCGCTCGACATGATGATAGGGCTCAGTGTTATGCTTTTCCAGGAAAGAAGGAGGCAAAGGCGTTTGATGCGGTGATCACAGGTACTATTCTTGTCTGTGACTGGATGGCTAATGTGTTATTTGATCCGGGTTCTACTTATTCATATGTATCCGTGTGATTTGCCTCTGAATTTGCTATGATTTGTGATATACTTGATGCCCCCATTCATGTTTCTACCCTAGTTGGAAAGTCTGTCATAGTCACTCATGTCCATATTGCCTGTCCTATTTTATTTAAGGGTTTCCAGACTTGGGCCGATTTGATGATTTTGTATATGACTAATTTTGATATAACCTTAGGCAGGACTTGGTTGTCCCCCTATTATGTTGTGCTTAATTGTATTACTAAGTCTGTAACTATAGAAATTCAGGGAAGGGAAAAGTTAGAGTGCTGGAACGGGTGTAAAAGTCTAAGCAAGATAAGATCATATTCTCCATTCAGGCTAGTAAACTGGTACAACAGGGTTGTTCGGCTTATTTGGCTCATATTCAGGATGTTGAGGTTGAGACTCCATCTATTGAGTCTATACATGTGGTGTCAGAATTTAGAGAAGTCTTTCCTAATGACTTGCCTGGTATGCCTCTTGATAGAGATATAGATTTCTGTATTGATTTAGAACCTGCTACCCACCCTATTTCTATTTCTTCATATCGCATGGCTCTAGTGGAATTAAGAGAGCTTAAGGCTCAAATCCAAGAGCTTTTTGATAAGGGATTTATTCATCCTAGTGCTTCCCCATTGGGTGCTCCAGTTTTGTTTGTTAACAAAAAAGATGGTAGAATGAGAATATGTATAGATTACCAGCAATTGAATAGGGTCACTATTCGAAACAAGTACCTTTTGCCTCGAATAAATGATCTTTTTGACTAATTGCAAGGTGCATCAGTTTTCTCTAAGATTTATCTAAGGCCTGGCTACCATCAGTTGAAAATTAGGCCTAAGGATGTGGCAAAGACGGTGTTAGAACTCGCTATGGGCACTATGAGTTTTTGGTTTTGTATTTTGGCTTGACTAATGCGCCTGCAACTTTTATGAGTTTAATGAATGGTGTGTTTAAGCCATTCCTTTATTCTTTCGTCATAGTCTTTATTGATGATATTTTGGTCTGTTCGAAAAGTGAGGAAGAGCATTTCGACCATCTTCGTATTGTTCTGGGTGTTCTTGGGAAACAAAGGTTGTATGCGAGATTTTCCAGGTGTGAAATTTGGTTGACTTCAGTTGCATTTTTGGGGCATGTAGTTTCAAAAGAAGGGGTAATGGTAGATCCCCAAAATATTGAGGCAGTTAAGAATTGCGTTCAGCCTATCTCTGTGCCTGAAGTTAGGAGTTTTGCAGGGCTCGCTATCTACTATCGTCGATTTGTGAAGAACTTTGCTTCTATTGCCACTTACTTAACTAATTATACCAAAAAAGAGATACCATTTGAATGGACTGAAAAATGTGAGGAGAGCTTTCAAAGGGTCAAGAATCTCTTCACCACCATACCTATTCTTGCATTACCGTTTGAAGGTTCATGAGAGGAATTATCCAGCATATGATTTGGAGTTGGCAGCGGTAGTGTTTACTCTTAAGATCTGGCGGCATTACCTCTATGGTGTTAAGTGTTTACTGATTATCGTAGTTTGTAGCATGTGTTCACTCAAAAGGATCTGAATTTGAGACAACGAAGGTGGATGGAGTCACTCAGGGATTATGATGTGACCATGCAATACCATCCGGGTAAGGCTAATGTTGAGTCGAAAGGCGGTAAGTATGGGTAGTTTAGCTTGCTTAAGTGTAACTAAGCGACCTTTGGCTAAGGAAATTTAAACCTTGGAATCTTAATTCATGCAATTGGGCATCTCAGAAAAAGGTGGTTTGTTAGCTAGCATTGAAGTAAGGTCCATGTTTATGGAAGAGATCAAGGCCAAACAATTTGAGGATGAAAATTTAAACGAACTTAAGGAAGGGACTGCAGTTGGTAAGGCACAAGAAACAACTTTCCACCCACAGACGAACGGACAGTCAAAGAGGACTATTCACGTGTTAGAAGACATGTTGAGGGCATATGTGATTGACTTTGGAAGACATTGGGTTAAGTTCTTACCTTTGTGTGAGTTATCTTATATTAATAGTTATCACTCCAGCATTGATATGACACCGTTTGAGGCATTATATGGGAGGGGATGTAGATCACCCATAGGATGGTTTGAGGCTGGAGATGTGAAACCTTTGGCGGTTGATTTAGTGAAGGATGTTCAAGATAATGTGAGGAGTATTCAAGCTAAGCTCTTAGCAACCCACGGTAGGCAGAAGAAGTATGCAGACCATAAGGTAAGAGACATGGTATTTCAAATTGGGGAGAATGTTCTTCTTAAGGTATCACCCATGAAAAGAGTGATAAGGTTTGGCAAGAAAGGTAAGCTAAGTCTACGATACATTGGTCCCTTTGAGGTTCTTGAAGGTGTAGGATCGGTAGTGTATAGATTGACTTTACCTCCTAATCTATCGGGAGTTCATCTGGTGTTTCATGTGTCCATGTTGAAGAGACATCATGGCGATGGGGATTACATCATAAAGTGGGACTCAATTGTGTTACACAAGGACCTCAAATATAAGGAGGAACCAATTCCAATTCTTGATCGTGATGTGCATAATTTGAGGACCAAGGAGATTAAGTCCGTGAAAGTTCAATGGAAGCAATGTCCAGTTGAGGAAGCTACGTGGGAAACCAAGAGGGACATGCGAGACAAATACCCCCGATTGTTCGTCGATTCAGGTAGTACTCCATTCCTTCTTTAGCTTATTTTTCCTAAGTTTGTCATTCGGAGACAAGTGATAGGTAAATTGGTATCTATTGTAACGACCAAGTTCTGTTGTTATAGAAAAGCCAATGGGGAAAATTTTTGGGTAGAAAAACTCTTTCGTATTAACTTGGAATTTCTCAACCTAGTCAAGATTTGGAAGAAATTGGAGTCTTTAAGGTCTAGAGAAATCTGGTAGCAATTGGTTGATCTAATTATGATTTTTGATTACATGAGTAGTTAGATATGTCGTTAAGGAATCCGTACGACTTTACAAAATTGAATTTGGGTGAGTCTAACTCCCGAAATCGATATTAGCGTGAGAGGGTAGTTTCTGAGTGTCGGTAGTCGAAGACATGTTGTGAAATGAGGGTTTTCAAATTCTTTAATTTGTTCATTGTTTTGTATAAGCCTCTTTGGCGGTAGTTTCTATCGCCAAGGTGGGGCTGTTGTAGTAGGGATAGGACTGTTGGGGCGGGCCTGATGCGACTTATGTCAGAAATAAACCCCAAAATGTCTTTATTCTGCACTTTTTTATTTTTAGAGTAAGGAGACAAACCCCAGGCGATTCTTGACAGTTTACCACCATTCTTAAGGCTAAAGGTAAGATTTTAACTTCCCGAATCCATTTTTCGATTCGTAAAACGTAATCTAATGGGTAATTATCGATGAGCAAGAGTTTTGATCTGAGAATTATGGTGGGAAAAGCCCTAATTTGGTTATTGGAATCCTAATGATCTAGGTTTGCTAGAATTGTAGTAATCCAGGTATTTAATGATTTTTTATTGATTCCCGTATTATATTGATTATTTGTAGACCAAGAACAAGCGAAATGAATTTGAAAAGGGAGGAATCAAGTTTCTTAGGGTTTGAAGCTTGTTTCGAGGTAGGTGTTGGTGGTGATTTCACGATTGTGTGATATATGTTAGTTCTTGCTTCAATATAATACATGTAGGTAAGTGAATATTGCATTATTAATCACACTTATTGTAAATGAGATAGATGAATGATGAATGCCATGAATCATGACTAGATTGTATGAACTTGAGAATATACTTGTGATTGTGATTGTGACTTGTTGAATGGATCGGGTGTTGCGTTCCGACACACTAACTTGGATCGGTTGCCACATTTTGGCATAATTATAGGATCAGTTAGCACATTGTGGCATAAACATTAGATGGGGTACTACGTTTCCATATGTAGAGTGTTTGGGTTTGGATTCCATGAGAGGACCAATGATTTGATATAATTGTATATCTTGAGAAATATGAAACTGTACCTTGTTTGTAAATATTGATAATATTGTATATGTCTGTTATATGCATGAGAATATACTGTTGTAATGGCTTATTGATGTTTGCATAATAATCACACAACTTCTGATGCAAGTGTCTACAATCGTACAATAGTTTAGTAACCCAACCAAGGGATGGGATCGTTCCCAAGAGATTGGTTTTGAGAATTGATAGAGAAAATAAAATTTAGTTCTAACTAGTCATAGCTAAAAACATTAACGATTAAAAATACTGTAAATTAAAGGGGGACAAAAGAGTGTAAATTAACAATGTGGTTTTGTCACTAGTAAGTAAAAACAACAAAATAAACAAGGATTTCTAACTAATGAAAGGGGATCCTTGGTATGTGACGGTAATACTGGTTAAGCTAGATTATTGAGTACAAGCTTTCGATAGAAGATTCATAGAATAATTGTGACTAGGCTAAACTTTAAGGGGAATAAGCTCTCTCTCGCAACTTACCCCGTCTCAAATGTGTTCCTCTCAGACACCCACTTGCCGCATGAAGACTTGCCTACGCCTTAACTCACTCACTCTCTCGAGCTGAGCGTGTGGGAATGAGACTAGGATTCACTCTCTCGAGTTGAACCTAATGTTGACCCACTCACACCGGTCATCAATTTAGTAGTTGTTGTTTTACGACCTCTCCCTAGAGCAAGCCAAAAAACACATAAATAATCTTGTATTTGCCTACAAATTAATCCACAACTACTAAACGAAATCACAATTAAACTACGATTAAACTATCAGTAACAAAGACCCAACAATTATCTTAACCCATATTCGCCAAATCACACCCCAAGAATTAAGGTTTTTAGCCACACATGTATAAGAGATAGAAATTTATACCAAATTGAGCTCGCATTCGACTGGGTGTGAAGATTTAAGTCTTCATAAGGCCAAAATTGAAGAATCCAAGAGACCAAATCCAAATCTTGAAGATGAAACCCTTTGGATCTTCAAGTCTTCAAAACCCTGTCAAACTTAGAGAAAAAATATCAAAAGGTACTATTCTATATGAAAATTATAATAATTGTTCGACACTCAAAACAACGACTCTAACTAGTATTTACAGTTTTCACAGATTTGTGCTGCAGCGGATCATTCGGCGTCGTTGGTCAGAATCATCGATCAACTCGGTGATTTGCCTTTTTGTGTAGTTCATCGCTGTCTTGCACCAGTCTTCAATATCGTCGTGCTCTGGGTCATTGGGCAACATGGTACTGCTTTGCGGAACTTCTCGGCGATGTGCCGACTACACCCTCTTTACGCCCACTTGATCCTTTCCTTCAAGGCTTATGACACTGGAACAAAAGGCGAAGTAAGACCCTTCGGCGACTCGCCAAGTGGACTTGACGATCCTCAGGCATTTATTTCTTCATTCTTTTCAGCCTTTCTGTTCCTCTTTTCGATGTCGTGTCCATGCTTTCCTTCAAACTTCGAATATATGAAACTTAAAGGTTTTCATTAGATATTGAGATAAAATAAGCATTTGATGACACAATTTCTATGAAAATATAACCCTAAATGAGTCTAATTTGTGGACTCATCAATACCCCAACTCAAACTTTAGCTTGTCCTCAAGTAAACTCAAGTTCAGCTGTTCAAAAAGGGTGTCTCGAACAGTGCAACAAAAGACTCAATCATGAATGAGCACAATAAGACTCAATTTACTTATGCAAAGAACAAATGTGCACTCAAAGATTCAAGTTGTAACTCACCAATATCAAAGAACATTATGCTCACAATACTTGCTGCAAAGGCAACTTCAAGCTCAACCAAAGTGTTCCAATGCCCTAACACAAGGAATGATTCCATATTCATACAATGGTTCGTAGTTTAAAGCTTCGAAATCAGATGCAACACTCACACTCACAAAGAAGAACACAATGCAAATTTCACTCATAGGTTTGCCCGTATTTTCCAATCAACATTTGTTTCAGCTCACTCAAGATAAAAAAGGACTTTTCAAGGATTGTAATGGGGCTGAGTGCAAAGGTATGGTCATTTCGGCTCAGTGACTTTCATCCTCATGAATTGTGGTGCTCACAACACTTCCTTTCCTTTTCTTTCATCGTTCTCTTAAGTGCTCATAAGTCATCCTATTATTCACTTTCCATGGATTGTTTGGGAACCCCTTCTCTTTTGTACTTTATGCCACAACTTTCTTTTTCATTCTTTTTCTTTTTTTTTTTTTTCTCTTTTCTCTATTTTTTTTTATATATATGGAGGGGTTCCATTTTTCTTAAAACCATGAGTAAGAGAAGACTTTCCTTGCACTTCTTGACTTGCCCTTATATTTTCACCACATCCCCAACTTAGGCTTTTGGACTAAGTTTGCTATTTCACTAACAACAATTTCATGAGGATTATGGGAAATGGATAAAGAAAGGTTATGATTTCATCAAGTTTCTTCCAAAGAACGGTAAGGCCAAGTGGTGTTCAAAAGTGGTTCACACACTCACAAGGTAGGTCACAAAAGTGGTATATGTCAAATTGGCTCACACTCTTAGAAGTTGCCTAAGATCATATCAAGAGATAGCATCAATTAGTTGACCGGACAAACGGGGCAAATTTTAGGATCTATCATGCATGGTTCAAAGTAAGCTCATCACACTAGGCATTGACACTACAGTAAAAAAATACTCTAAACTTTCGCTAGTGTGTAATGATCATCACAAGAGACTCAATTCGATACTAGGCTAGTCATAACGAGATGAAAATAGTTCACATATTGTCTATGCAACTTCATTTGGCCTCGTCGTAGCTGCGCATTCATGTTCGTTTGATTGAGAGCACTATTCAAGTCATCGGTATTGATTCAAAACCGAGACTCAAATTTGCCAAGGAATAGCCACATTCAACACACGAGTGGTGGCACAAATTTTTTGGACGGGTCAAAATCATTTTGCAATTTAAAACAAAGGGAGCCATTAGCTCAAACATCCACAGAAAAGTAGTATTAATACAATTTTAAACAAAACAACCCAAACATATACACGAAACACAAACAAAAGTAGCACATAAAAGGTGTGGGCCTCACCCCACCAGAAGCAAAAATATTTGTCCTCAAATGCATATAATAGAATATCAAGAATGTAAATTAAAGGAAGACAGAGAGGGAGGTAAAGAAGGGATCCTAACTAAACACTCACTCCATCTGCCTGGGCATCACTGCCCGATGTGTCACTCTGAATCTGGGCATCAGTGCCCGAAGTCCCCTTAGGGGGAACAGCGACAACTCACTTACTAAGACTGTCCAAATCATGAGCTGCCATGAAAGGTGTGGATAGTTGTAAAGAATACACGTCTTCATGAGGGAATAGTGGGGTCTCGGTCATTTATTTTCTAGCTTGCACTGGGTTTCTTACCCTCATTATCTGTTTTGGGAGGATCTATCGCCTTTGTAATTTTCTTGAAATTTTTCGCTCTTGTTTGTCGGGGTGGCATATCTCTTCCAGCTACCTTTGGTTTAGCCATTTCTCCAAAGCTTTGAGAAAAATTAGATAGTATGCAGACAAAAACAAGGCAGTTCAATTACAAAATCACTTCGCTGAACCAGTTGGCGAAGTGGGCAACTACTTCGGTGGTTTGCCGAATACAGTGCATAGAGAATACAAGGGTGCAGACAACGGGCGAACCAAAAGTCTTTGGGCAAGTCGACGAATCCTTTTGGCGATCAAAGGTTTCTCGCCAAAAATTACAAAATTCAACATCATATATGGCATTAAATTAATGGCGAGATTGAGATTTAAGGCGAACTGCCGAGTGATTCGGCGATCTCGAACCAGCTTTTGACCCAACTTCCCGAATTCAACCCTGCAACCCCCGAAAACAAAATTTAGGCATGCACAACTTAAATTAGGCTTAGATACAGTGACAATCATGCACAACCCACGATGTTAATCCAATTTAAAGTGCAACCTTCAAGAATTAACTATTTAACTTAGTACAGGCAAAATTTACCAACCTAACAGGAAAAATATTATTATAATCCTACAAGAGATCCCCAACACACATCATTACAGTAAGGTCATTTCATTTGAGTACAACTTTTGAGAAAAGGAACGCGGAGTTTGAAGTACCAACATTTTATGCCAATCAAATGGATATTGAGATGCTAGGAAGCAATGTAATCCAACTCGTAACACAATTCGACGCTAAAAATGCAAAAATATAGAAACTAGAGTGCAAGTGTTAGTTTGGACAGATAAAAAGTGAGGGAAAGTGAATGAATTTGAAACTTTTAAACCTTTGGCTTGCAAAACCGTCAAGTTTTCACCTATTCGGCGATAGTAGTCCCGATCATCGATATATTCGGCGTAACGCCAGGTAGTCATTTGCCTCGCCGAAGTTTACAGAACCTTCATGTTCTGTGAGTGTCCAAACGGTTGTCTCTATCGGGATCACCGACACGGTCGGTGGTTTGTCAATAAATTCCTGTGCTCGTCGAGTTTTACAGACTCCAATGAAAGATGGTCTTGAGTCTAACGGCGGTCTAGTTTAGAGTCGCCGAACCATTTAGTGATTCACTGATTGGACATGTTGCTCGCCAATATGCACTTTTCGTTCACTCTCCACACTTCCATCTGCACAATCATCACACCATTATTTTATCAAAGCAAAAGAAAGCAATAAATAGTTTTGCGTTGCGTCCCAAACAACACCTTAGTTAACGTCGTGGCACGACGTAAGTCAACAACTATTCTTCATCCTCAGAGTCATCACGGTGTAGTTAGGCGAGTCCTCGACGAATGGTGGATAGCGACCTGTCATCAAATGGGTGATCTAAGCATCCTACAACTGAATAGTCAAGGAGTTTAAGGCAGACGTTTCATTCAACATTTCAATGTTGTCCTTCATCTAATTCAACTTCTTCTGTTGTTCTTCATGTTTTTGTTGAATGAGTGAAAGAGCATCATCCATTTGTACATCCTTATGCTTCTTCCCGTGTCTACATTCTCAAAGGAAGAAGTTCTTTTCCTTTTCCATGGCTTGTGCTTCCAATCCCCTGACTCATTTGGATAGAACGTCTACTTGAGCCACTAGTGTGTCCCACTCGTGTTTCTTTTGGGCGTTCTTGGTAGGGCTGGTGGATCATACCGCCCTCAAAAAGTTGATCGTCTATGCTCCTATTTTTGGGTCCAAGACCCTGATAGAAGCAGAAGCACTCCAACAGCGTCTTGTTAGACATTACATGAGATGGGCATGGTTGTAGCACAGATTGAAACTTCAGCCACATTTCTTAAATTGTCTTATTCCCTGCTTGTTTGAACGTCAGGAGGTTGTCCCTGAGGTTCAATAGTTTCAGGAGGGCATGGTCTATGTGGCACCCATAATGATCAACCATTCTTATTTCCCTACATTGATATTCAATCAAACAAAACAAAACTACTATTTACCTTAGTAAAGCTAAAACTAAGAAGAATAAAAAATTCTACTTAACTAAGAATTCCCAAATAACACCACTCCCCAGCGGCGACGCCATTTTGATGTTTGAGTAATCAAGACACAACTTCCGATGCAAGTATCTACGATCGTACAATAGTTTAGTAACCCAACCAAGGGTTGTGATAGTTCCCAGGAGAGTGGTTTTGAGAATTAATAGAAAAATAAAATTTACTTCTAACTAGTCGTAGCTAAAAATTTTAACGATTAAAAATATAGTAAATTAAAGGGGGACACAAAAGTGTCAATTAACCATGGGGTTTTGTCACTAGTAAATAAAAACAACAAAATAAACAAGGATTTCTAAGTAATAAGAGGGGATACTTGGGATGTGAGGGGAATACGGGTTAAGCTAGATTATTGGGTACATGCTTTCGATAGAAGATTCATAGAATAATTGTGACTAGACTAAACTTTAAGGGGAATAAGTCCTCTCTCGAGTAATTTACCCTGTTTCAAATGTGTTCCTCTTGGACACCAACATGCCGCATGAAGACCAGCCTACGCCTTAACCCACTCACTCTCTTGAGCTGAGTGTGTGGGAATGAGACTAGGATTCACTCTCTCGAGCTGAACTTCATGTTGACCCAATCCCACCGGCCATCAATTTAGTAGTTTTAGTTTTACTACCTATCTCTCGAACATGCCAAAAACACATAAATAAACTTGTATTTGCAACTACAAATTCATTAAATTCATCCACAACTACTAAACGAAATCACAATTAAACTACGATTAAACTATCAGCAAGTAAGACCCAATAATTATCTTAACCCATATTTGCTAAATCACACCCCAAGAATTGGGGTTTTTAGCCACACATGTATAAGAGATAGAAATTTATACCAAATTGAGCTCGCATTAAACTGGGAATTAAGATTTAAGTCTTGATACAGGCCAAAATTGAAAAATCCAAGAGACCCAAATCTAAATCTTGAAGATGAAATCCTTTGGATCTTCAAGTGTTGAAAACCCTCTCAAACTTAGAGCAAAAATATCAAAAAGTACCATTCTATGAGAAAATTATAATAATTATTTGACACTAAAAACTACAACTATAAGTAGTATCTATAGTTTTCATAGATTTATGCTACAGCGGATCATTCGGCGTCATTAGTTGGAATCACCGATCAACTCGGCGATTCGCCTTTTGGTGTAGTTCATCGCCGTCTTGCACCAGCCTTCAACAACATCATGCTTTGGGTCTTTGGTCGACATGGTACTGCTTCACGGGCCGAGAATACTCCCTTTTTCCACCGACTTGATCCTTTCCTTTAGGGATCAACACATTGGAACAAAAGGCGAAGGAAGTCTTTTCGACGACTCGCCAAGTGGACTCGGCGATCCTCAGGCATTCATTTCTTCGTTCTTTCAGCCTCTTCATTCCTTTTTGCGACGTAGTGTCCATGCTTTACTTCAAACTTTGAATACCTAAAAATTAAGGGTTTTCATCAGATATTGAGATAAAATAAGCATTTGAGGACACAATTTCTATCAAAATATAGCCCTAAATGAGTCCAATTTGTGGACTCATCACTTATGTATATTGCATGTAATGGGACAACCGCATGATCTTACCAATACACTATGGTTGTGTACTGATATTCCACTTGCTATTTCTTTGTTGAGTTAGAGCATCTTTAGGCGACTATTGACAGACCTCATTTAGAAGATCAGTGATCGTCGATCGAATTCAAGGGTGAGCCAGTTCTTCCAGGATGCCATAAGTTCTCCTTTCGTCTATGTCCACATTTTAGACTTAGACTTTTCTAGTTAGTTATTAGTTCGATATCTTGGGGTTGTGACCCTTCTTGTTAGACTTATGGATCTTGTTACATCTTTTGGTACATTGACATTGAAGTTCTACGCATATTTTACGCATTCATTGTAGTTGATAGACTTTTGTTTAGAGTTTATGGGAACTCCCTTTTTCTTTCCTTAGTATTTAACTTGCTTCCATAACTTAAATGCTTAGTTATTGAATTAGTTGTTGGGTTTGGATTGTAGTAATGGTTCTCCCACCGGAGGGTTAGTGTGGGTGCCAATCATGATGGTCTGGGTCATGACATACCGAATCGAATTCGAGAGAGCAGAACTCCCAAAACTAATCTTAATGTGAACGAGTAATTTCTAATTGTCATGGGTTTAAGGTGTGTTATGAAATGGAGGTTTAAAGCTCTGAATTTAACTCTCTATTTCTATGCAAGCTGCTATGTCGGGATTTATCCCGCCACGGCGGGGCCGCTATAGTGGGATCGGGTCGCCACAGCTGGATAGTCGTAAAATAAGTTGGTATTAAAACCCAAAAAATGTTATTATTCTGTATATTTTTACCTTGAGAGATAAGGAATGACCCCATGGGTTTTCTTGACAGTTTTTCACCATTCTTGAGGCTTAAGGTAAGTAGAACTTAGTTTCTTGGATAATTATCATTGGGGAGAGTTTTGATCTGAGATTTATGGTAGAAGAAACCCTAAACTAGTTATGGTGATCAAGGGTTGGTCCTAGTGTTGATGATTTTGATTGTAATCCGATAATTAGGCTTCGTTTATTGATCCTCGCGTTATAACTGATTGTTTGTAGACCAAGAACAAGTGGAATGAATCCAGAAAGGGAAGAATCAAGTTTCTTAGGGGATTCAAACATTTTTTGAGCTAGGTGATGATTTTGATTTCCTGTTTGTGTGATATATATTTGTAATTGTTTCATTATATTACATGTATGTATGCGAATGTTGCATTATTGATCACACTATTGGTAAATGAGTATGTACGAATAACTATATGTCATGAATCACCTCTTAGTTGCATGATTGTGAGAATGTACATTGTGATTGTGGTATGTTGAATGTGAGCCGGTGTCACGTTCCGACACACTAACTGGGATCGAATGTCACGTACCAGCGTGAATATTGGAACGAGTGTCACGATCTGACACACTAACTTGGTACGGGTGCCACGATCTAATACACTAACTGTTTGGGTTTGGGTTACATGAGAGGACTAATGATTTGTTATGCACACGCTTATTATTGAGAATGTGGAATTATACGTTGATCCTGAAATAATATTGATTTTTTATATGTTCGTTGTATGCATGTTTATGATATTGTAATGACCTGCTTACGTTTCACTAATTGGGATAGCCGTGTGATCCTACCAGTACACTGTGGTTGTGTACTGATGCTGCACTTGCGCTTTCTTTGTTGAGTAGAGGACATCTTCAAGCGGCTATTGACATACCTTGTTTAGAAAATCAGTGATCATCGTCAAATTCAAGGGTGAGCCAGTTCTCCCAGGCTACCTTGAGTTCCCTTTTTGTTTAGTCCATCATTTTTTACTTATACTAGGTCATTAGAGATTCCTATGTTTAGTTGAAGTTGTACCCACTTCCTTAGACTTATGATCCTTGTTAGAGTTTTGGTACATTGACTTTCAGGTTCTAGGGAATTATTTGCCACATTGTTTTGTTAGTCGTTGTTAGTTGTTTTGAGAGTTTATGGGAACTCTATTTGACTCTTGCATTGAAACCTACTTCCGTATCTTAAAATGCTTTAGTTTTCATAAATTTGGTGAGTTGGGTTGTAGTAATGGTTCTCCTATCGGAGCGTTAGTATGGGTGCCAATCACTACCGTCTGGGTAGTGACAAAGTTGGTATCAGAGCCTAGGTTCGTTGATCTCATTGTACCAAAATATGTCTAGTAGAGTCTTGCGAAAAGGTACGAAGATGTATGTACTTTTCTTCGAGAGGCCATGGGACTTTAGAAAAAACTCACTTCTTTATACTCTTTTGTGATATGACTTGAATCCAATTGGTATCTAGGTGATAAAATTTGGTATCTTTCCTCCTTCACTCTATGGTCTGAACTAGAGCAACAAAAGTGGTAACACCATCACTAGCAAGAGAGGATATGTATAGACTACCGACAGTTGAATAGGGTCTCCATTCAGAACAAGTATCCACTGCCTCAGGTAGATGATCTTTTGACCAGTTGCAGGGTACATTAGTTTTATCTAAGATTGATCTAAGGTATGTCTATCATCAGTTAAAGATTAGGCCTGAGGATATACCAAAAATGGCATTTACGACCCGCTATGGGTACTATGATTTTCTAGTTATGTCGTTTGGGTTGACAAATACGCTTGCAGATTTGGTAAGTTTGATGGATGGTATGTTCAAACCATTTCTTGATTCGTTTGTTTATAGTAATTATTATTGATATTTTGGTATATTCAAAAAGTGAGAAAGTGCATACCGACCCTTTTCATATTATTCTGGGTGTTCTTGGGAAACAAAAATTGTATGTGTAATTTTCTAAGTGTGAATTTTTGTTCACTTCGATTACCTTTTTGGGGCATGTTATTTCAAGGGATTGGGTAATGGTAGACCCCCAAAAGATTGAAGCAGTCTGGAATTGGGTCCGACCTAGTTCTGTGACTGAAATTAAGAGTTTTGTCGGACTCGATAGCTACTATCATCGCTTGTGAAGGGATTAAGGTCAATTTTTCAGATTCAAGTTTCTAGGTGACAACATTCAAGAAGTTTTTGTAAGGGATGACTAGATAATGAGCACTATTACTTTGGAAAATTCATTTAGTATTGTTGTCATAACATGTATGGGTTGTTTAGCGAATGATGAAATTAAATTATGCCAATTAAGGTGAGAATCTATACTGTGATTTCCTCGATTGATTGTATATCAAAGACAGTCATAATACAACTACTACAATAGCAACAATGCTTACTTGGTTAAGTTATTAACTGTGTTACAATTGTGGTAAACCTAGGCATATGAGAAGAAAATCAGCGAGGCCTTGGAGGCCGAAGGGAATGGTAACGCAGCCAGAGGTGTTGTGCAGTCAGGCAAGGAGGTTGCCTGATGTAAAATGGATTACATTAATCCTATCCATTCACGAACTTCAATGCTTTGATGAAGTGTTCACAAGGATGGAGGTTGTTTGGAATGTATTGATGCCAAAGAGGGAGTTCTATGCCTTGCATGGAACATATGCACCTTGAACGACCTCCCAGTTGGGCAACACCATGCTTGGATGATAGCTTGGAGCGTTGGAGGCCTAACGACGTGAGGAGGAGCAAGTGAAGAATGTGCTCCATTCAGCGATCGAAAGGACACTTCGGCGACTCACCAAAGCCCTTTGGCGAGGGTTCCAGGATCGCCAATTGATCCAATGAGTTGCCAGGGAAATTTTCCCATTTGACGAGCATGGAGGATATTCGGTGCATCGCCAAGTGGATTGGGCGATGGTCCCCAAACCACCCAAAGTTCAAGTAGCCCCTAGCCAAGGCCAGGAGAAGAGTTCCTCGCTGAGTTCATTAGGCGCATCGCCGGGCCATTAGGCGAGCCTGACCTGGCTTGCCCATTTTGGGTCACTTTTGGGCCCATATATATAATACTAAAACTATAAATAGCCCTTTAGGGTTTCATTTTAGAGTAGACTCTTTTTAATATTGATGAATGATAAATTTAACTCGTTGTGTGAGTGCTGAAAACTTGGTAAGCTTTTGTTGAACATTATTTAGAAACGAGGGTTGCTTGGGATATTGATTCCCTTGAGGTCTTCGTAAGAGGTAGGTGTTATTGTAGGATTAACGGATCGAGTTCATTGGGTTTAATATACCCTTTGATTGCTTTTTGTTTCCTCTTTGTGTATCTATCTATTTATTTGGATTAGGTGCTTGTTTAGGGATTGTAATTTGAGGTCTAAGGATTTAATACTTCCTTTAGTTGCCAATTGTTCCTCTTCTTGTGTCTCTTCTTTCTATCTCTCTTGTTTTCCACTGTTTGTTGTAGTTTCTCTTATAAGAATTACATCATTTGGTATATGAGCCGAGCTTAGTATCGTTCCTACGATTCTAGTGTTGGGTTTGTTACGAAAGCAAAAAAAGTGTTCAAAATATTTTTGAGAAATTTTAGAAATGGGCTTTGTTGATTTGTGTCTTGTTTGAAGTTTCCGAGGTTGGATTAGTGTTCCCTAACCTTATTTGAATCTAGGGCTGAGATTTAAAAGGGTTTGGTTGACTATTGAAGTTCCCATCTTTGTTGGTTGAAGAAGCTTTGAAGAAGCCGAAGTGGGTTTAAAAATCTGGAAGTTTTGGCAAGGAATTGAGTGCTAAAAAGTATAGGGGTTTGTTCCCTATATCAAGGAGAGCATTCACCTAATGTTTCATAAAATTCCGAGCTAAAATCTTTGGGGTTTTATTTTTGGTCTTCATAGTGTTTTTGAAATTCTTGAAGAACATTCATATCTTCAAGAAAAGGGATATTTTAAAAGCAAATGTTTGATTTGAAAAGGGAAGAAAGAGAAAGAGTAAAAGTGTTTGTAAAGGGGGAGTTTACCTAAAAGGGTAAAGCCTAAAGGACAAAGGAAGGTGGGAGGGGGGGGACCACATCAAGTCAATTTTGAGAATTTTACAAGTGCAGCTTGAGGAATTTAGCGAATCTCGACTTGGATCGCCCATTCCACTCGGCGCCTCGCTCTTTGGGCATCTAGGTCACCGAGTTGGACCTCATTTTGGTGAAGACACTGGAAATTTTGGTGAGCTAAGACCAGGTCGCCGAATCCATTAGGCGCATCACCGAACTTCCACCCAGATCGCCGACTTGCCTTGTTCAATTGGCGAGTTTGGCGAGTCAATCTTCAAGTTGGTGAGCTAAACTTCAACTTAGGCGTAGAAAACAGGCCTTTTGGCGATGGGAAACTCGTCTTATGACCTCTTTCATCTCAGGTTCTAATTATTAGTTTCCTTTCTATTGATTCTAGTTCATAATCAAGATTCCTAAACTCATTTTCAACTTGTAATTACCTGCTTGTTGACTATTGTTTATTGAATTCACTTCTTTGTTAGTGTTTTTCTTTTCGTACTGTTTCGTTTTACTTCGTAGTTAATTCTTGACTCAAGTCTGTTGGCTTTAATTGAGTCGTCCGTTCCTGTTGAAATAAAAATCTATTCTGACCAAGAATAGAAATCTAGACCTTGTGACCAACTGAGTATAAACAATCTTCAATATTAACCGCGCCAATTTGAGGTGCAATCAAAGGTGTGTAAGCACAAGCGATTGTGAGTTCATTTTACTAATGTTGACATTCTCTGTTGTTTTTGTGAGTTGTCATTTTATAGGTACAAACGAGTTATAAGGAAGCATGTCCTCAATTGCCTCAGACCCATGTGACTATGATATGGGATGTGTCAAGGGTCTCGGTACCAAAAGGGTTGATTTTTCTATCTTTGAAGGAAGACATGATCCAGAAGCATATCATGATTGGGAGTGGCAATGTGAGCAGATTTTCCAACGTCATGATTTGAGAGGTCCAGAGCTACCCTTGTATGCCCTCTCTCATTTGATAGGTCTTGCATTGGGTTGGTGGACTCAAGAGGAAAGGCTCCGAACACTCCAAGGAAATACCAACCCATTGTCATGGGAATGATTGAAAGGGCTAATGAGGTTCAAGTATGTGCCAAAAGGGTACACAAAGCTTTTCAATGTCGATTCGAGAAGACCAGTTCTTAGGACAAAGGTTGGCATTTGTGGGGCTTTGGGACTTGACCTTGTCCTCGATGATGGGCACAATCTAAACTACATCACTCCAGAGGATGTATCCTACTTGGGGATTCCTTGACTACATGGGACTTATCTATACACCATGGAGGGATGTAAGGTTACCAAAGGGGTAAAAGTCTCTTTCATACACGGTAAATACTATGAGGAGGTTTGGTGTGATATAATGCCCATGGCTTCTTGTCACTTATGTTTGGGAGCCAATTGGTTTACTGTACATAGGATCCCAAACGAGCAGAACGAGTACAAGTGTGTTGTGGACCATTGGGGAACACATTTATTTCCTCTTCCTAAGGTGAAAAGTGGCTGACAAAAGATTGAGAGGAGTAAGGGAAAGCAAGGTGGCAACCTTAGAGTGGAAAAAAGAGAGGTTGAGAGGAGTGAAGTGAGAGGGTATCCAAAATCTCAATCTAATATTTCTGTTCATCCTTCACTTGGTAAGGATTTTTATGTAGGTACAAACGTAATGAAAAGAGGAACACAAGTTCCAGCCAAAGAGCCTACAATTGAAGGTGTGATGGATGCACTAATGGAATGTTCCAACATCCAATGTGAAGAAAATCTTTCTTGCGGGCGTCAAGGTACAATAGCTAATCTTAACACTTTTACCGTTACAAATAAACAAAGTTTGAATGTTAGCTTGTCTTTATGTGAGCCTATTGATTCTTTACCATGTATTGATAATGTGCTTGTTGAGAATGTAGATACACTAGTTGATCCTATTGCTGACTGAATTGATTCTTCTAGTAAGATCAATTTGTGTCCACCTAGTGTTGGCACCTATTTTTTGAATGCTAGCTCATTATTTTGTATTGATTGTGTTGATCAACCTGTTTGTAAGTGTAGTTCACTGGTTGAGGGTTGTTGTAATGTGATTAAGGAACCTCAAGTTGGTGGCACTAATGAGAATGTTGATCATCTGATTAGGAGTGACTCTTTGAGCATATATATTGCGGAAGATCCAATTGCTTGCTTTGCCCATAAAGATCATGTGCTTGAAAATGCTTTGAAAACTGATATGTGTCTTTCTGAGGGTGAACTTGCATGTTTTAACTCTTCCCTAGTGGTGGATCACTCCCTCTTTAAGTACAATATCCAATTTGAAGATGATGAAATAACTCTTAGTGATGTACCTAATGGTGTGAATCTTGAGAGCAGTATAGTTCTTGATAGCCATACTTGTGATAGTAACCCACTAAGGTGTGAGGCTGTCCCTGCCAAAGATGGAAATCTCTTCTTAGAAGATGGGAGTACTCTTATGGGGAAGGAATGTGATGAGGAGGAAGGTTGTGTGTGTTTTTCCGTTACTTATTCTTCTTGGTGTGTTTCACTCTTTGATAGTATGACCAATGCTTTTGAGCCTATTGGTAGTCATACACATAAAAACATCCTAGAGGAGGTTGATTTGTGAGACACATTTCTCTATTATTTGTTTACATATGGTGACGCTTATGTTGTTAAGTAGAGTATGTTGTTGGAAAGAAAGAGTGCCAACCTGATAAATAGATGTGCACTTGATCCGAGCACATGGCTTGCCTTTCCATTTGACCCCAGTAGTGAGCTGAATTGTAGCCTTTGTGTGGGAATGTTTGGTCGAAATGGCAGGCATATGGTGGTTGACATTGTTAATTTCTTTCCCTATTCAGGAAAGCTCTTCTTGAGGTTTTACCATTAACTTGAAGAACCTACATTATGTGTGGGGAAGGATAGCTTCTTAGACCCTTTTTCTATTTCTTACCTTGAGCATGATCGTATTAAATGTGCATCTCATGGGGGTAGGAGATAGTTGCCAAGAAAAGGTGAAGTTTGTACCTTCCTTTACTATCTCTTTGCATATGATGAAATCCTTAGTTGGATTAAATGTGCACTGCATGTGGATCCGGGTGTCCTTGTGGTCTACACTTGTTGGTATGACCCTGTTCAGTAAACCCTCTATTATTTTGATCCCGGTGGATGCGTGAGGGTATTTGAACTAGTAGGAGTATCATCTTTTCAATGGTATCACCATGTTGATGAGAAGAATAACCATTGTCCTTGTTCTCCATTAGTGGGCTTAATAGCCATGGCAATAGAGGATGTTTGGTTGTTCCTTGAGTTTGAGTCTCCTCGGTTAAATGTTTTAAGTGCTAATCTTTGTACTACCCATCATGCTAAGAGGATAAGCTTCGTGCTTGTGACCTATATGGTTTTACAAGGTTTGGATTCGAGAACTCAATTTTATCTACTTGCATTTGATGATACGCACGCTTGTGTAGGTGGCATAACTTATGCTAGTAGTTGTATCAATATGGAAAATGAGAGTCTGCTTGATTCGATGCTATTCGACCCTTTTCCATTTGACCCTGGTGTCGACCTTAAGTATGTTGAGTGTAGTAGTAACACCATCTATCATTCTTATGATTCGTCTTTGGTGTTATTACTTGATCATATGTGCTTGAATGAGGTATGTTTACCAATTTGGTTAGGGGATACTTATGTACTTGAACCTTCTCATGAATTGGAATAATTACTCTCTTGAAGTTATCGAGTGCATTGGATGGGGCCTTAATTTGGGTCAACAATACTTGTGCCTTCGCACTTAGGTATGAGAGTGTTCATGTGCTACTTGACATTAGGAAGGTCATGTGCTTGTTTGGGTGTGGAACCAATGAGGGCTAATATATGAGATTGTTTAAGTGTATTGGTTCCTTTGCTCTACCCCTTTGTCAATATGTCATGCTTAGCCAAGTATCTCTTGCTTTGATGGGTTATAGACCCTTTGTTGATATTTATGATGCTTGGTTATATGTTAAATTTGGGCATCCTTGGCATGGTGATGAAATTGTTATTGCTAACGCTAACCCTCACGCCATAAGGATATTTGTACTGTTTGCATCCCCTATGGTTTTGCAAGGTATGGATTCGACGACGTATCCTTTTCAAAAAGGGGAGAATGATGTAAAATAGATTACATCAAACCTATCCATTCACGAACTTCAATGTTTTGATGGAATATTCACAAGGATAGAGGTTGTTTGGCATGTATGGATGCCACGGAGGGAGTTCCATGCCTTGCATGGGAACATATGCACCTTGAAGGAGCTCCAAATTGGGAAACACCATGCTTGGATGATATCTTGCAGCATGGGAGGCCTAATGAAGCAAGGAGGAGCAAGTGAAGAATGTGCTCCATTCGGCGATCTGAAGGACACTTCGACGACTCGTCAAAGCCCTTTGGCGAGGGTTCCAGGATCGCGAACTAATCCAAGGAGCTACCAGGGAAAGCTGCCCATTCGGCGATCTGAAGGACACTTCGACGACTCGTCAAAGCCCTTTGGTGAGGGTTCCAGGATCGTGAACTAATCCAATGAGCTACCAGGGAAAGCTGCCCATTCGGCCAGCATGGAGGACATTCGACGCATCGCCAAGTGGATTGGGTGATAGTCCCCAGACCGCCCAAAGTTCCAGTAGCCCCCAGCCAAGGCCAGGAGCAGAGTTCCTTGCCGAGTTCATTGGGCGCATCGCGAGCCATTAAGCTATCCCAACTTGGCTCACCCATTGGCCCATTTCGGGTTACTTTTGGGCCCATCTATGTAATAATGTCTAAAACTATAAAATAGACCTTTAGGGTTTCATTTTAGAGTAGACTATTTTGAATATTGATGAATGATAAATTTAACTTCTTGTGTGAGTGTTGAAAGCTTGGTAAGCTTTTGTTGAACATTGTTTAGAAACGAGGGTTGCTTGGGATATCGATTCCCTTGAGGTCTTCGTAAGAGATAGGTGCTATTGTAGGATTAACGAATCAAGGTCATTGGGTTTAAGATACCCTTTGATTGCTTTTTGTTTCCTCTTTGTGTGACTATATATTTATCCGGATTAGGTGCTTGTTTAGGTCTTGTAATTGGAGGTTTAAGGATTTCATACATCCTTTAGTTGTCAAATGTTCGTCTTCTTGTGTCTCTTCTTCTATCTTTCTTGTTTTCCGCAGTTTGTTGTAGTTTCTCTTGTGATAATTACATCATTGCCCGGCAAGATGATAGGGCTCAATTTTATACCTTTTTAGGCAACAGCGAGGCGTCTGATACAGTGATCTTAGGTACAAATATTGTTTGTGACCGGATGGCTAATGTGTTGTTGATCAGGGTTCTACTTATTCTTATTTGTTCGTGCGATTTGCCTCAGAATTTGATATGATTTGTGATATACTTGATGCCACCATCCATGTTTCTACCCCAGTTGAAGAGTCAGTCATAGTCATCCATGTCTATCGTGTTTGTCCTATGTGTTTATGGATTTTAAGACTTGGGCTGATTTGGTTATGCTGGATACGACTGATTTGATATAATCTTAGGCATGACTTGGTTGTACCCCTATTTTATCGGGCTAAATTGTGATACTAAGTTGGTAACTTGATACGCTCAAATTACACCTACCTAAAGTAGTATAAGTGATCGTTCTCAAATAAAGAACCCAACTAGTAGGTTGGGGTCGGTCCAACAAGGAATATGGTTTAGAATTAAACTTAACTTCCTGTTATATTCGTTTAGTCAACTTATTTTCGAGACAAGGAAGTAAAGGGGGGGGGGGGGGAGTTTCTGTAACAAATAACTGATTGTAGTTTAGAGAACAAGTGAGCAAGATTCGAACTTTGATTGTTATCACAGAGAGAGAGAAACTAAGGTGTATGTGTTCCCATAAGCTCATAATGCGGTAATCCTAGTAATAGTAATACTTTACTAGTGTATCATATGCAGAGTGGTAAGTTATGTATCCCTAAGTGTTTGGTCCATCAAATAGAGAATTTCACCCCGCACCATAGTCTGGCTACGTGTGTATAATTTACTAACCCTTACTTTTACCTCATATTAGACATCACATCAATGTATGGCTTAGTTTTCACCCTCGCATCAATTGACATTAGACTATTAGATAGTATCACACTAAATCTATGTTGATAATTATTTTCTTATAAACTATCCCCGTGGTCTGGCAAGTAGCAACAAGGCGAATTCTAACGTTGACCACCGTTAATAAGACTTCTAAACGAAATAATTATCAATGCGTGCAACAACACTATTCAAGAATTACTTGGTTACTATTCATACTTTATTAATCCCTCATGGTTCCCACAACACTAGTTGTGGATATAGTTACTCATGCTAGCAAGAACACAATTCATATTTTTAGAAGAAGAATTCATGAACTTACGTAATGAGTAGAAGAAACCCGTAATCTCCAATTGAAATTCAAAGCAAGA